>WEIU01023482.1:2335-19075 GCA_013389925.1 Aegithalos caudatus
CAGTGAATTCCTTCTCCCAAGCAGCAGCTCCGAACGTCTGCCTCTGAAGCTGAGAGGGAGAGAGAGCCAGCAACTGCCCCAGCCCCATCTTTTACATGACCAATTCTCCTGGTATCTCTGCCCCCTGCAGAGAAACTCCCAGATAAAAGAAGTGCAATCAGACACCCTCCTGCCCTGAGCTTGATCACCTCTTTTGTTTTTCCTAAGTATGCAGTCCTTATTGTTTCCTAGAAACTTGTGAGAATAAAAATTCCCTAAGTAAAAAGGAACAAAAGGAAAGAAAGCTAAACCCCAAAAAATGTATAAACATCTGCCCAATTCCTGCTGAACTTCTTGTGGCATTTTCATGGTGGTTACCTGAAGAGGATGGAAATTNTTCACAAGAAGGAGCAACATAAAACAAGGATATGGAGATGCAGGGAACAATGGGGAACAGAATATGCTCTGCAAAAGAAGTGATATCTCTTTTCCTTCAGAAGTAAGTAAATTATCAAAGGAAAAAGAAGTCAAATAGAAATAGTTTCTTGCTTTAAAGGGAAATGTACAGAATATACATATGTTTCTTTCTTTCTACACAAATACACAGGGAGGAAATTTTGAGAAAGGATGCCACCAAATTGAGTTTATTGTTAAAAGCAAAGCTGGCAGAGGATGGTTTCAATGTTGAAAAACATTTCCTTGCCTTGTGCCTCCTTAGGGGTTACCCTGATGTTGCCTGGGAACTCCTAGAGCCAACACTTATGAGCTGTGAAAGGGCAGCAAGGCTCTTGGAATTGTGTCCCAGTTGAAAAAGTAGAGTAGTACTCATCAGTTTCCCCTTCCTCTGAATCTCATATCAGCCTCTTGCATTATCATGACATGCAGAAAAACTCTAAAACTCAGAGGCAGAGTTTTAAAGTAGGTATGTGGTTTATTCAGCGCTGGGCGCGATGCGGGATAGCTCCCAAAGGCATGCGCAGCCCCTCGCTCACTCGCGCTTCCTTTTAACCCTTAGAGTGTTACANGAGGACTTCTGTACCTCTATTTCCTGCTTGGTAAGACACCCCTATTGTTCTTAACACAGTCTTTCCTGTCTAACTGACACAGTGCAGAGGGCAGCAGTCATTAGTCAATGTATTATCTGAATGTCTGCTCTTTGTAAATGTCTTCTAATTTCTATGATTTGTATCCTCTAGCTCCCAGTTTCATGTTTCAATCATGCTTATTAAAGTCTTGGGTAATAGAATGACAACTTTGTTATAAATGTGGGGTATAATTTGTGTTTTTATTGTACTGAAATAAAATAAAATTACAAGCAGTTCAAATCCAAGACAAACTCAACTCCCAGGATTACAAAATTCCATGCTGGAAACCAAGAACCAGGGTGATTTGCAATGGAAACAAGAGGATACATCAGCAGAACAGCCCCACCTATCTCACCAATGATCCAGCAGTTAATACCAGATACTAATTTAATCTCACCATCAAGACTGTGAATCTGAATACCCAGCTTCCAGTAAATCTATTCATCCACCTTTCCCTTCTCAGAAAGCTCATCAGTGGACTAGTAGCTGGACTAATCACCCTATCCTGCCTTCTCGGAAACTTCATCAGGAAACCGGGGGACTGGAGATGAATACTATCCACCAGGGCTATTCATCCATTCTTCACGACTCAGAAATCTCATCTGGAAACCAACAGCCAAATATGAATGCTGACTAGCTCAGATACAACAAAGAACTAAGGGTTTCTTAGCCTCAGGGCTGAAAAACTGTATCAAAACTGGCAGCTCGAAAGGCAAAACATGAACTTGGGCAGATCAGTCCACCAGAGACTGGTCTTGGGTTCACCCAGCTCTGACTCCTGGGCTCGGGGCTGTGTCTGAATGTGGCTGTTTCAAAATTTGATTTATACCGATTATTAATAAATACTTTATTAATTTTTAATTTGGCTGATCCATTTATTACAACTTTAATAATACAGTATAATTTCACTTTTTACCGTACTGTTTCCACAGATGATGGCAGCTCATTGCTACTACATTGCATAGACAGACGATAAAATCTTCTAGAGGCCAGTGTAACAGGGTGGTTAATGATTTTACCAAAGTACTTTGCCAAAATTTGCATGATACATAAATTTAAAAAAAAAATTAAAAAAAAAAAAATTCAGGTTATCCCAGAAAAGTAGCAATAAAACACTAATTTAATCAGATCTGTTCAAGGTATGGCCCAGATAGTAAAGGATTATTGGTCTGGGTTTAAAATATGGTGCTTTTTTTCTCAAAAACAATTTGTCTTATCTAAGTTTATATAATTTCAGTGTCAGCTACCCTTCTGGTTAAATGAAGCAAAACCCCAATGTTATTCATACTTTAAGTGGGATAGGAGATAAATTTACCTGAATTGTTTTTAGTCTACATATTGACCCATGTGACTTATTAAAGTCCAGAAATTTGGAGTTTTTTCCTATTTCTCTCACTGCAAGCTAACAGCACTGTGTGAAAGCCTGAGCTGTAAAACTGTAATTGGCAGGGAAGGACTTGCACATATGACTTTCAGAAAAGGAGTGTCAAGTCCCATGCCTTTGCTCAATAACCTCTCCTTACAGGCAAAAGTTTTACAGAACTTTTATTCCATGAAAAGAAGGTTTAAAATTATATTGTCTTCAGAATAGCATTTATAATTCAGTAAGATACTTCTATTGCTTTATTTTTTGATTATTGGCAAGCCCAAAACAATAAATAAATAAATAAACATGCAATTCTTTTTATTTACCATTGCCAGTAATGACATAGTGCCCTGAGACTGGTTTTTAAAAAATAAGTATTTGTAAATTCTTCTCAGTAGATTGTTTATTTTTAATATAATTTCTGAAAGCCCACTTCTAAAAAAAAAAAAAACTTTTCATGAATCTGGCAAATATTATGCATTAGATAAAACTCAAAAAGAAAATACGGAGCATTGATTTTTAGTTCTACTTCAAACTGGGTGTCATTCCTTATAGCAAAAAGAGAATTTATATTTACTGGATTTGAGTTATACTCATGATATATTCATGTAGGGCTATTTTTGTTTTACACCTGAAATTATATTGAGAATGTTCTATACTGGCACAAAGTAACAATTTATTCTGACAGATATGACCTTATCAAGATTGTAAGGATCATACTTTTCATTTGAATGTTCTGCAGAACTGAAGATCCATTCATTATACTGAAAGCTTTCCTGATGGATAGATGAGATTTTAGAAGAAAAAAAAAATATTTCAGAAAAACTACCATTTGATTACAGAATTTGGAAAGTTTAATTGCAAGGTAGCCCACATGAATATGTATCAGGGGTATGCAATTACACAGTATAACTTCAGCTTTAACTAATATAATCCATCTAACAGCTACATAGTGTCCAAATGTTGATCTTTTTGTGTGGTGTATTTTGAGCATAGATGTGATGCGTGTTCTAAAAATCAATGGATCTTGTTTTAGCATTTTCACCTCAGCTATAGTTATGACAGATTTACAAAACTGTAAGCGAAGTAACAACTAAATTCACTAACATTCCTTGCTTTTTTCCTGCTCCAATAGGTTTTGTTTTTGTTGTTGTTGTCGTTGTTGTTTTGGTTTGGTTTTTTTGGAGTTACCATTGCTTCCAGGTTTTTTTCTCCCTTCTTTTTGTTGCCACTGGCATTGGCCTGCAGAGGGAAAAATAAATACAGTACAGAAACTGTTAGGACTTTATAGTTTATTTGTCCTACATTTATTTGCAAACAGAAGAAGATAATATATGATAATATGCACAGGCTTGTTTTTTCTCAAACAAGACTTCTCCCTTGTCCCACCTGATAGTTCTGATTAATAGGTGAAAGAAGGATGCAAGCTGCGTCACAGTTACAACTGATGCAGAAAATAGTATGCTCTGATACATTTGTCGTCAGTTCTTTCCCAGAACTTTCACTGAGTCCAGCTTGGGGGAAAAATATTAAAAGAATGAAAGTTGACCTCCATGGTAAGGACCTGGTCATCCCTTCTGCATTATTTTTTCCCCAAAGAAAGCTAAAGCACAAAACCAAGTTTGGTGAGCATTTGTGCTTCCTGCCCTCTCTTATAGCTACATCACCTAAGCGTTGGTGAGAGCTGGTACAGCCCAGCTAAAAAATGTTTAATTATTGATGGAGATTTCCCCATGTGAAGCCCCATGTGTGCGATCTCCCCACTCTCCACCCCTGTAGTATTATGTGCAACCACTGCAACTAGGAAAAATGTTACTGCACCAGCCAGAAAAGAAAAAGCAAAACTAGGTGATATAACCACTCCCAAATTCCTTATTGTAATATGCTACTGATCTCTTTTTGAAATCAAAATTTAGTCTCTCTGATTTTTGCTGAAAAGTTCACCTCCCTTCCCATGCATACCACAAACAGCCTGTTACCAGGAAGTGAACCCACCTGACTGGGTTCATCAGTGGTGTTGGCATGTTTTAGATTAGCTGTGCCATGCACTGCTTCCAGACTCCAATATCTACAGCTTTGAAAATCTAATCTGCACAAAGTTAATAAATGTATGTTAAAGCTATAGCATATATTTTATTTGCTGGTTATAAAACTTACTTTTGGGGAAAGAGTGGCATTTTTATGGTTGTATTTGTATGCAAATGCCTGTGACCGAGGAAGAAAGTTATTAATCCATATTCTGATAAAACATGCCTAAGTTCTTGAAAGCATAGTAATTATAGCAGTGCTAGCAAGGATATTCTTCCTTTCAGAGGCTGAGTACTATTGGATTTTCACATTTAGGTGAACTCACAAGGTAAATAATCAAATTTTCCTTATGTAGAGTTCTTTGCCTGCTGGGAGGAATTAAGCATTTCCTGCTGTTAAACCTCTGGACATGTCCTTGGCAAAGTCTGGTGATCCCAAGAAAATTCATTCACCAGGCTGCAAAAATCTGAGCTTTTACAGTGACAGAAAAATGACATTGGTGTAGTATCCTCACTTGGATTGCCTATCATTCCCCTAGCTGAGTGTTTTCCACTTAAATTAGTGCTTGGAATCACCCCAGCTATCCTAGTTCATTAATGAAGAGTTCTGGTTTTCTGGAGCTCGCTTTCAAAGTATTTGATTTCTTTCCTCTCTCAGATTCATGATTTCTCCTGGATGGAAGGAGATGAGATTTTGGCATTTTATTTCAAGGTCAAAGCAGATTTCTTTGATATACAATATAGTAGTGGGAGCAACACATATCCTTTGAATTTCCCAGGGGTAACAGAGCTGAGATAAGACTTGTTACCAAATAGAGGCCTTGCAGAGAAAAAATCTCAGACTATGCAAGAATTCTAGTTACTCTTCAATCTCATATCTCCCCAGATCATAGGCAATACCTGAACTACAGCTAAATAATGCACATACAGGAGATTCTGAGCAGAGGAAGCAATACATTTGCAAATTTCCTAGAGAATTTTTGACAAATTCACTCCTGGAAAGGAATAATATGTTTTTTTGACTTGTTGGCTTGCAGATGTTGAAGGTACCTATTATTGAGTTGTGCAGAAAGCCTGTTGAGCAACCAGAAATTGAATTTATTTTATTAGCCACAGCAATTGTTCTTTTAATTGCCAGTTCATTGCAATTCAGTGTGTACACTAAAGGAAACAAAGAGAAATATAAAAATAATATGATAACTTCGGAAGATATAATGAGTGATGAACTTTGCAAAAACCACACAAAGACTGCCCAGTTTTCAAATTGTACATGTTTTTCCTGTTAACTAATAGATTACGACATTAGAGACAGATAGTCACAGTGAAAAAAAACATAGTGAAGGGTATAGTTATGGCCTCAAACTATGGTGTATTACCCCATAGTCTACTAGAAACTATTTTTAGCACATTGACAAATAATTTGGAACACAAAAATGTATTAATCTAATTTTTGTGCTTTCATTCTTACAAAAAAGTATATAAACTCCTCCCATAATACACTGACAGATAGGAAATATGCATCACTTAGTGTGTCTCTGTGACAAAGGAATATATTTACTGTACCATATTTTGTTGATTCAAGGGCTTCATAAAGAACTCTTCACTTTGTGAAATTATGATAATTATGTGGCTAGAAATCATATTCCTACAAGCTTAAAATAAATCAGATGAAAATTTAACTAGATCAACAGTAAAACTGCAAAAAATCTCTTTCCCTTCTGTTATAAATGTGATGTATAATTTGTGTTTTTATTGTACTGATATAAAATAAAACAAAAAGCATTTCTAATCCAAGACAGACCCAGCTACCAGTGATTACAAAATTGGATGCTGGAAACGGAGGAGCAGGATGATTTACAATTGAAACAAGAGGATACAGCAGCAGAGCACTCCCACCTATCTCGCCAAGGACCCAGCAGTTAACACCAGACACCAATCTGGTCTCACCCATCAAGACTGTGAATCTGAATGTCCAGGTTCCAGTAAATCTATTCCAACACCACTCCCTTCTCAGAATCTTCATCAGTGGATGGTAGCTGGAGATGAATACCATCTAGTCAGACTATTCATCCACCCTCCTCTATTCAGAAATCTCATCAGTGGACCTCTAAAAATGAATACTAACTAACCAGGACTCAACAAAGAACTAAGGGTTTCTTAGCCTCAGGGCTGAAAATGTGTATAAAGACTGGCTGTCCAAAAGCCAATTCATGAATGTGGGGGGATCAGTGTGCCAGAGGCTGATCTCAGGTTCACCCAGCTCCGATCCCAGGCTCGAAGCTGTCCTTGGTTGTGGTTGTTCTGAAATTTGATTTTTATGAATTATCAATAAATTCCTTAATGATTTTTAATTTGGCTGATCCATTTATTACAATTCTCACTTTGCTTTTGCAGGGCAAGTTCTTGTGTTAGCAGGCTCATTTCCACATAAATGTATGATTTTCTGGATTACAGCAGACATTGCCCACTTGCAGAGTTCCCTCCATCATGCCACAGGCACAGCGAGTTTCTTTTTAAACTTCAGCAGCCGTCCCCTGTCTTCTCTGTCCCTTATAGCTGGTAACGCTTACGCCTCCTTCCCTCCCATTTTCCCTCCCATTTTCTCCTCTGAGAAGGCTTCTGGAAGGACTATTTAGTCATGCAAAACACAGTCAATCTGAACTTCTCTTCTTGAAGTGAAAAAGCAGAAAAAAGAACAGACAAGAAAAGAGATCCTCTTTGTCACAGGCTGCTAGCTGGTCTTGTGGTCACATTTCCCTCTAAGCTGACTTTCCATGTCAGACATCAAGCAGGTCCACAGAGTACTTGTGATGATGTTCCTAAGGCAGTAGATAGGAATTAAAATAGTGAACTACATTTCTCACATGTTTTTAAGGGATGAAATAAGGAAATAGGGCAGAAAATACATCTTCAATAAATGAACTTACATTTGTGTGCAGAAAACACAATACTTACTGTATTTCAGGAAAGGTACATCTGTTGGATCCTCAAGAATTTAGGACTGGTTATTAGCCTTTTCTGGTGTTCATTTGGTCCAGGATTTTACTGTTGCTACTTCCCCAAGGAAGGCAGAATAAAATAAATAGATATAAATATTCTAATTCTTCCAAATAAAGAAAAAAACAGGCCACTGCATGCAAATATGAATAAAACATGTCATGGAGGCAGTGGGAAAGATTGCATAATTTATGTAGTCTTTAAGTAATGTGTGATGTAATGCTGAAACAAATTTGTTAGTGCAAACAGTGAAATAACAAAAGCAATGTAACACAGAAAACGTGGGTCCTAATCTTAATGATTTTCCAACTGAAACACAAACAGAAAAAGAATCCTATTCTAAAATTAGGAATTGGATTTGTTTAGAAATGATTATGTGAAAAAATTTCATACCTTTGAATCTAAACTTCTCCATTTTAGATTATTAGTGCGAGACTTACACAAAGAGCAAATAAATAAATAAATTTACATCATCTACTTTTAAGGCATAGCAAGCCAAATCCATACCAGAATAAACTTCTAAAGGCAAACTTCTAAATTCTGAAGTAATATGTCCAAGTAGCTAAAAGAAAAAAATGTGCTTACTAGTACTATGTAGTTCTGCAATTTCTGTTTCTGAGAACGCCTACATAAATAAATTTTGAATTTTCTATGGTAAATGGAAGATTTGTTAATAAAAAAATTCTACATTTTGATGCAGGTATCTTCTTTTTTATACTAGCATTCCATAATTCTGTTTCAACAATAACCTGCATTGAGCAACAGAAGGTATAAACAACTAAACCAGAATTCCATGCTCTTGTTCTATCTTCAAAGAAGAAAATCTCACTCCCATTGAATATTTCTCAAGTTTTAATATCTGTTAAGCAATGCTGCATCATTCCTTGTTTTAAAGATTGCAGCTACCTTGTAAAAAGTCATTGTCTGATCAACATATGCAAACTTCTGTTTCTTAACAGTGTTGACCAACAGTAACTGACCAACACAGCACGTGTCTCTCTCCCAGTGGTCTGTAGGACCAGCTCTTCCCTCACACCTAGGGGATTATTTAGCACAGCAATCTCCAAAATGCCTTAGATTTTTGATCACTGCTTTCAGCTTCTGATTCTTAATTTCTATTTGTCTGGACACCAGCTTCCTTCTCAGCTTCCTGAATATTTACCTCATGCCTCAGTAGAAATTCACCCCACTGCTGTGGACTCTAAGCTATAGATCTCCTGCCTGGCTGCTGATCAAAATGTCATCTTTCTTTCTAGGAATACAACTTGATTTAGTTGGATTTGTCCAAACCAAGGTCCTAACAGTTACTAGGAACCACAACAATCATAGTTGTCAGGTTAAAAATAATCATTTTCCTGGAGAAAGAGATAAGGTGTGATGAAAAAATTTTGGTTGGTTTGTAAATCACGTGTAGACAGAGATGGTCTTTAGCAGGATCTTATTCAGCTTCATTCCACATGCCTTTTGTACTTGTCCCAGTGATATTTCAGATACGCTTCTAAGCTGTAGAGAGCACAGACTGAGTGACACTGCCCTTCTGGTGAGGCACAGAAAGTCTAGGACAGCAGGTACTTCATGATTCCTGTACAGAAAGCCCAAGGATTGCCAGGGCACTTGATGGTAATCCAGATAAATTGTTGTTACAAGCTGTTTCAATCCTCTCATCCTTATGATTGTATACATGACTTGCCTTGGTGACTGACACATATTCCCCACAAAGTGTGCAGTACCAAGGACAAGGCCGAGGGGATATGGTGCCCTTAGGCTGATATGCCACACTGTAAATGGATGTGAGCTATAATGACCTGGCTCTTGAAATACATGGGATTAAGAAAGGAACAGATATTATGTGACAGCATTTCTGTCAAGAGAGTTGATAACAACACTGTGGTTTTCCCACATGAGTACACACTGTTGCTGGAGGCTTCAGGAATTATGAGCAAAGTGAAGTTTTATCAGGTTATGTCCGTCTGTTGCATTAAACATGTGACCAAAGAAAAAGCAAAGATCTCCTTGAAACTGGGTCAACAGCCTGCTAGAAATTGTAATCCTTTACCTTATAATGAAGATCAGTGAAGTTATATTTTAGAGCCTGAATGGTGTGTCTCCCGCTAAAGAATCTCAAAACTGAAGTTAAAAATCTTCCAATGTTGTAAAAATCTTGTCTTTAAAAAAAAAAAAATATGCTGCCAATGAATATTATTTATTATAGGCAAAGACTTCAGAAATTAACAAAGTGGGAAGCAGGAGAATGCTTAAAACTTTTATCTTTTGCAACTACCAAGCAACAAACTCATTGTTTCCACTTTAGCTGCAGAAAAATTAGTAACAGAAAACAAATGCAGTTACCTTTTTTTATTAGCCAGTAAGACACAACCATAGTTTGATGCTGAAAGTTTTATTTACAGTCTAGTAATTGCTGTTTATTGCTATCTTTAAGAAGATGAATACTGGAATATTTGAGATGGTGTCACTGTGCTGCTGAAATAAAGCAGTGTTTGAGGCACACAGAGAGATTATTGCCAAGAAATACCCTAAGAAATGTCCTTGAATGTATTACTTCACTTTGTTCAAACATGACATCTGGATGGCAAATAGATGCTTTTTCCATCTCAAGCCTAAGCTGTTATCAGGTTCTATTTTTCTCCCTTCCAATCAGTCTTGTGGGCCACCTTGAGCCATGTTGTGAGATGCTGAGCAGGCTCTGCTCTGCCTAGAGCTGGAACCCATGCCATATGCTGTGAGGACAAACATCAGTTCACAGCATCTCCCCAGGAAGTTTCTGCTCTGCCTTCATGGAAAACCTGAGCTCCTGCATTGGACAGCAGACAAATCCTTTAGTTGCATAGACTTTATGTTTTCCTTCCCTGTTTCATTTTCTTACTTGAAAGAGAGTGAGCAAGATGATGACTGTCAATTCGGGAACTTCATTTATGATTTTAATTGCTTGGTTTATTTTGCAAACAGCTGTTTCATTGAATAAAGAGGGAATTAATACTTTTTTTAGTATTATTTTGCATAATATTGTATGTGAAAATCTGAGATGCTTCATCTATAAGCTTATATATGAGAAAATATTTATCCTTATATAAGATGGCTATGTACACACACAAAAAAGAACAATTAAGGTAAAAAGCCTGCATGATAGATGTACTTCAGTTCTTGCTTGAAGCTGGGAAGAAAACACAAATAATCTGTGTGTCATATACTGCCTTAGCAGAAAATTTAGCAGTGTCTATTCTCAGTAAACAGTGCTCATACAATACTCCTGCTGCCATAATTTTGAATCAAAGTGTATCTCTCTGGAAACTCCTATAGAAGGCATATTAATATTTGGTCTTCATCATGAGATTTGCTAATCACAAAGCATAGGAATGGCTTGAACCAGAAAAGGTGGTTTCTTGTAATTTAAAAGCTTTAAATATGTGTAGCTTAGCAGAATAGGAAAATGCAAAAGAGGCGTGACTAGAAAGATTTAAATGCAGGTCCCAATATAGGGAAGAATTAAAATCTGATCGAAGATGACAGAAGAGAAGAAATCCCACCAGATCTTTACTCTTCAGTGGCCGGAAAAGACAAAATAATTCAAAAGAAGCTGGAATAAAGCAAACTGTGGCTGGCTTGTCTTGATGTATGATATTGGTGACTACAGGCATGTCTGTGACACAAAAGGTGAGACATTATCATTGAATCATAGAGTAATTTGATGGAATGGAAGTTTTAAAGGCTATCTAGTCCAACCTTCTTGCAAGGTCATCTAGTAAAACTCAAATATCAGGTTGCTTGTTCTGGTTTTTTTTACTGGGACATTTTTTCATGGATATAGCACCATTCCAGGTAAAGACAGGGTTTTTCATGTTTGGCAACTAAAAGGCCAGATTTTGGGCATCCCATATCACCAGGCCTATTTAAGGCATATCAGTCATAGTAAACTTTAAAGAGATTCCAAACTGTGATACTTCTCTTATGCTGCAATCCTGACATTTAATATTTTTCTTTCCCCCCAAATAAACTATAAAGGCAAAATATTGATATTTCTGTGAAAGATTTTATGAAACATCTCCTTTAAAATTACTGCAGTGACTGAATCAAAGGACTCATATCTTGTGGAATCTTGCAAGACTTAAAAGTTTAAACTGTTATTGTTTTTTGGACAGAAATTCATCGCAGTAGTTTGACAACATCTTACTAAAATTAATGTATTTCTGTTTAAAATTTGAGGATCGCCATTCTTGGTAGAGAAATATTATTATATTCTCTTTAATCAGAGCATCTTGAAATGTGAAAATTTTAGACACTAATTAATTCAATATCTGAAACTTTACTGAACAGGAAGAAATGTACATCACACTTTGATGCCTGAAGTTATCTTTCAAATAGTATATATCACAAGTTCCTTGGGCTCATTCCCTTTCAATAGTCTCCTAGACTACACAGGACAGAGAAGATGTCTTCAGTGTAATATCTCAGTAAGCAGTAAATGAATCCTTAATTTAAATTTTCTAGGCCACAATCAGTTTACTGAGCCCTCTTATCATCAAAGCAGTAAAATAAATTCTAAAAATAATCTCAAAATTCAAAAAAAAAAAAAAAAAAAAAAATCCAAGGGAATACATATTTTCCACAGAGGACAGCACAAGCTAGCAGTCTATAACATACATTAGCGAGTGAAAGAACTGAAAATATTCTGGCAGTCAAAATGCTGGTTGAGTTTGGAGGCAAAGAGCCAGTTGTTGCCAGAGGTTGCTATGTGGAAAAGTCATTGTGGATAATTGCTCATGAATTCCTGCTTAAGCTACTTTCTGGGTCTTTTTCCTTGCCTGGTTTGCACACCATTGTACACATAGTTAGAGCCAATGTGTTCATTTCCTAAAATAAATACTTGTATATTGAAAAGGGGATGTTAAACAAAAATTTTATGTTTTATGACTACAGACTTACAATGACAATTCTGAAACAAGGAAAGTAAGATCTGCCTATGTCCATAAAAACAGGAGTTGTTTGAGTCTCAAAAAAACCGCAGTGTACCTTAGTTGCTTCACCCATTCTTTGGCCTGACTTAGGTTTCATACATCCCCTTGCAGAGGGGGCCGTGTGCCCATGCGGGCAGCAGCAGGCAGAGAGGTAGGTAGGTGGGTAGGTAGGTGCCCTGTAGAACGCACAGTGTCATATTTTTCCTCAGGCCAAGTTTTCCTCTATCGCTTTCTGGCTTTGTGTTGGATCTGTGTGCCCATGTTCTGGTAGCAGGAGGGCTAAAGGGGCGGCTTCTATGAGAAGCTGCTGGAAGCTTCTTCCATGTCCATTAGAGCCAATACCATCTAGCTCCAAGACAGACCCACCACTGAGCTGATTGCAAATGTTTGTAACACCTCTGTGGTAACATATTCGAAAAGAAAAAGTTATTGCAGAGAAATAACTATGTCCAGAGAATAGAGGAGCGAGAATATGTGAGAGGAACAGCTCTGCAGACATCCAGGTCAATGGACAAGGAGGGTACTCCAGGTGACAGAGCTGAGGATCATCTGCAGCCCATGGTGAAGACCATGGTTAGAGAGGACATGCCCCTGCAGCCCATGGATATCAACAGGATTGCAGAGATCCACCCACAGCCTATGGAGGAGACTCATATCAGAGCAGGTTGGTGCCTGAGGAGAGGCTGTGAACATGTAGGAAGCCCATGCTGGAGCAGGGTCTTGACAGGGACCTGCAGACCCATGAAGAGAGGAGCCCATGCTGTTGGAGCAGGTTTCCTGGTAGGACTTGTGATCCTGAGAAGGAACCATGCTGGAGCAGCCTGTCCCTGAAAGAATATACCCCATGGAAGAGTGACTTGTGTTACAGTTGTTCATAGAGAACTGTTGATCATGAGGTGGACTCAGGTTGGAAAATTCATGGAGAACTTTCTCATGTGAGAGGGTCTGCACCCTGCACCAAGGGAAGGACCGTTCTCCCTGAGCAGGAACAGAAACTTTCAAGATGAACTGACCATAACCCTCATTCCCTATCTTCCTCCACTATTGGTTGGAGGAGATAGAGCTGGGGGGAAGGTAGAGCTGGGGGGAAGGTGTTTCTAGGATTTATTTTTCTTTTCATGGCCATGGCAGTATTTGGTGAGTGATCTCTTGCTCAGTCCTTAGCTCATGAAGCTTTGTTATATTTTCTCTCCCTGTTTGAGCTGAAAAGGGCAGTGATAGAGCAGCTCTGGTAGGTGTCTGGCATCCAGCCAGAGTCAACCCACTACAGACTTTTAGCTGTGGCAGCCCTTTTGCACATGTGGTGGTGTACCACAGAAAGGGACTTATCGTCTGAGCGATGTGAATAACCTAAAATCTTCAACCAGCCATTTTTCACAGTGAACCGCTCCCTATGGGTGTTACTGCTACTGGTATTTTTTGAAAAATATTCTTTGTTCATCCTTCTCTCTTTCAGGTTGAAACTCCTAGCCAATGTATTGTAATGTACTAAATGTAACTTGCTGATTACTCTAGTAGTTTTGATGAAATTTCAATATTTAATTACAGGCCCTTTGATATTGTTAAGATACTTGCAAAGTAACCAATTATAACTGGAAAAAATGGCCTGTGGACTTTTCTTCCTTTCTCATGTGTTCTACAATGGTAAATTCCACTGAGTAAATAATTTCATCTGTTTGTTTTTAATAGCAGTTAATTTTTTTTTCTTTTTCATTACATAAATATTAATTTTTTTAGATTACTATTCAACCACACTTAAGCTTATGGGTGAATTTTAACATGAGCTCAAGACCCATGGGTTTCAGCAGATTATACCTAAATCAAAGCTTTATGTGAAGAGCATTGGAAGAGCTAAAATGCAGAATTATTTAGAGCCATGTCTGCTTTCACTAGATGCAGATTATCCGAAAATCAGCTAGCAGAGTACATTTTAAAATGGTCTTTAACTTTGTGGAAATCATTCTCTGTCACAGAGAGATGTATATATTTGGTTATGTATATGCACCAAGAAGAAAGTGACACTTATACATGCAGATATATATATCTTAAATGGACCTAATTTTATATATAAGAGTTTCTTATTATTTTTCTTAATCATTCTTGTGGCAATTTTGACAAGAAACCTGGATTAAAGGGTAGTACTAGCTTGGAAAGGTGCAGTAGTAGAAGCTGGTAGAGGTATGCAAGCCACTCCTTCTATCTTTCATTTCTTCAGAGCCTACTTAAGTAAACTTAATTCTGCATACTTAACAACATCCTGAGACTTGTTTATGAGCATCGTCAGAACAAAATAATCAGCACCTGCTATTCAATTTGTTCCTTTGTTGTTTTCTCCCTTTCACTCTCTCATCTGTGATTGGGTTATTTTCTGATATTTTGGTTATTTCAACAACCTCTGTAGCCTGGCACAACAGGTTGTGTCAAAGAGAAGAATAGACTCAGGACTGAATTAGAAGAATGCAGCCTCACTAGGTCTCACCCAAGCATTGCATTAAAACAAGACACAAGGAAATGTGGCAGGAATATTGTGTATTAGAGGAATTTTCTCATTGGAATTTTTTGCCTGGAAGTGTTACAGGTACTTCCATTGTCCACACACAATTTTTTCTCATTTCATTTATCTTTCCAGTAAAACAGGTGTTGAGTAGTGTTATTTGTGAATCAGAAATAAAAATGAAAGAAAGCACATTATAATGCAGTAAAACATCATATTTTTATTCCGAGAATAAAAAGAATACATGTATTTGGCTGCAGCAATCAATTTTGTTTAATTTTCAATTCCAACTTTGATGCATAGAGGTGGTGAACTGTACAAATAAATCTTGGAAAGAGACATGAGAACTCAAATGAATTGGATCCTAGCTTTTTTAACACTATCTGCAAATTGTGTGTGCAATATTTACTGTCAGACCATTTAGTTATTCATTACTCTGAGGCTCTGCACAAGAAAATAATGTACATAGGTTACTTTGCCATCTCTTTATAATTGATGCTTTTTCACAATACTGCTTCATTAATACTCAGAGGTTGTGGTTTCAGGTTTTCCTATTTTTGAGCATTTGATGGTTTTTCTCTACAAAACCTTAGAACACATAATGAATAATCTAGAAATTTGGATTCTTCTCATATTTTGAGATTACTTACTTCCTGCAGTTTCCAGGTGAACTGCATCCTTCTTAGCAGCTTTCATTGTGCCCTCACACCTAGTGTGTTTCAATTAAATGTCAGGGAGCTTCTGACCATGCACAGCCAAAAATCAGTTTTTCCCTCAAGTTAAAGAGACAAGTGTCACATCTGTCTCATCTACATGGAAGACTTCCCCATCTAAACAGAAAATAAAGTTAGCAAATAAAACAGAAAGTACCTTCTGAGTGGCCTAAACTTGGATGACCAACAGAAAAGGCTTTGAGCACAGCACTCAAATCCAGAGAGAGAGTGCATTTGAGAGAGTGCATATTTGACTGAAATAAGTGCACACTTATTTCAGAGATGGACCTAAAGTACTGGTTAAAAAATGTTAATCACTGTTAGGTTAAAATTAACACTGTCATCATAAATTGACAGTGAGTTATATCTTAATTAGCATGAGTTCTGTGGTTCTTTAAAAATTTTATAATTAACTATGTTTGGTTAGTTTAAAAATGTTTGACTGTGATTTTAGCTGGTTTTAATGTAGATTTGTGTTGGCTGTGTCAGTAGAACACCCTGAGACATTACTACACTGCACTTGTAGAAAGAAACTCCATGGATCCATGCCTCTTAGAGAACCTAATCCATAGCTGAAGAACAAAATTCAATAAAGGATAATTTAATTGTTATCAATTAACTAGAGATTAATTAAATGTCATAGAACAAGAAAGGTATCTTGAGAAAGTTAAGGAGTCTAAGGCATATATATCCCCAAAAACTAGAGTAACACATTGCAGGTGCAGTAAGGGAGCTATGTCATAGTCGAGTACACCCCAGAAAACTTAATCCATAGTAATTGTCTAGCTGGGCCAGTAAATTTAATAAAGCACTGTTTAGCTGGATAAAACTTGGGTTATCTATTAAACAAAGACAGATTAAATGTTCTGGAATTAATTAAAATAAACAGAAGACATATACCATGAAGTAATAAATTAGGCAGATTTTTGGGAGTGTCTATAAAAAATCTTGGATGTTATATTGTATATAAATGCCTGAAAACTGTTGTTTCTTTGAACATGCCTCTGGTAAATAAATCCCCAATATTTTCTAAATTTTGACTCAAAATTGTTATAAGTAATGTTCATCCAAGAACTTTTTGCTGGTAGATTTAAAGCTCTTCGTTG
>WEIU01023485.1:0-23373 GCA_013389925.1 Aegithalos caudatus
CCGCCCGCACCTGCGCGCAGTCGGGGTGTGCTTAGAGCACAAAAATGTGCGCATTTGTACGTACCTACGCGTGTCGTAGAGTTTGGGTTGGAGTGACCTTCAAGATCATCTGATTCCAACTCTCCTGCCAGGGATGCAGCCCAGGACAGGGTTGGCATTCTAGGCCGAGTGCACATTGCCAGGTCATGTTCAGCTTCTTGTCAACCAACACCGCCAAGTCCTTCTCCTCAGAGCTGCTCTCAATCCATTCTCTGCCCAGCCTGTATTTGTGCCTGGGATTGCCCTGACTCACATGCAAGACCTGTGTATACGTATATGATTTTATACACGGGGTCTAATCCCGTACTGGGAAGACAGGATGTGCCCGCAGGTGCCCAGTGTGCTATTTGCAGAAATGGCTCAGCTTTTCCACCGAGACTGCGCGAGTCTGACTGGGAAGGAAACTTGAGACTAAAGGCCCAATTGTTTCTGAAGCTTTGAGTTTAAACTTCTTTGTTTCTGGGGAAAAAGGGGAAAAAAAAAATCTCAGTGCATTCGTTTGCTGAGTGAGGTTTTCCAGTCACACCGTGCCAAAGTGAACAGACATACCACTCCCAGTCAGAAATTATCCCAATAAGCTGTTCTGCTAACATGTAAGGAGAAAACAAAATAATCAAGGTTTTGTGTGTAATCAGATCAAGACAGCCAATGTAGAGCTGGCTTAGAGCTGGTCTGCTGCTGACTTAATTCTTCTAGGGTCTTTCTATTTTCCATTTAGAGGATACACTGTTCTTTAAATTATGCCTGGCCAGTATCTCAGTAGTGGGGGTTTAACGCCAGGACAGTTGTCACTGTGCCACTGATTTATACTTCTTCCATAGAATTTTTCTTTTTAAATGGGTCTTCCTTCATACCACAGAAAAAAACCTGTTGGTTCCTTCATAACACGAGCGTAAATCCCAGGCACAGTCCAAGAAACAGCATTTGCCTGTCTTTATGCTTCATCAGAAGAAAGCTCCCTAAGCCCTGTGCACACTCTGTGTCACTTAGTCTGTAATAAATACATCCATTAATGTGATTCCATGGATTACCAAACGTGTGGGATTTGAAGGTTTAATCTAACAAATTTGTGTTCTTGCACATTGCTTACTCACAGTGATAAGAAATGCTGGCACAGCTCCTGGTCTCTAGCATAGAAATCTCCACACAATTTTGAAAAATCTGTTACTTTGAAAGTTTATTTGAATCTGATTTTTTGCTTCATAGCCGGCAGTTAGAATTTGGCCTTATGTTAACCAGTTCCTATTTTAAAAGAGTGTTTGTAGCTTCTCTCCTGTGGCATTCAGTATTTCCTGCTTCTACTCTGCCTGTTTATGGCATGTCTCACCACTCCTTATGTGTCCAGCATCAGGCATCTGGAAAAAACATATTCACCTTTCCACAGTCATTTCAAATCACATTACCAATGATGATACATATGGCTCTACCCATTTTATAAAGAAACCAAAGGCAAAGGTCTTTCAAGATAAACAGAACAAGGCTTGAAACTTTTCAAATGCAATTTGCATAAGGAGGGCGTGTACTGATTTTGGCTGGGATTGAATTAGTTATCTTTACAGTGACTTGCATGAGGCTATGTTTAGATTTGTGCTGAAAACAGGGATGTTTTCATTACTGCTGAGCTGAGCTTGCACAGCACCAAGGCCTCTTCTGCTCCTCCCTCCACCCCACCAGTCAGAAGGCTGGGGGTACACAAGAAATTTGGACAAGACACAGCCAGGACAGGTGACCCCAAGTGACCAAGTGGATATCCCACATCATATGGCATCATGCTCAGCATATAGAGCTGGGGGAAGAAGATGAAATAAGGGGAGATATTCGGAGTGATGGTGCTTATCATCCCAAGTACTTGTTATGCATGATGGAGCCTGACTTTCCTGGGGATGGCTGAACACCTGCATGCCAGAAGGAAATGGTGAATTAATTCATTTTGCTTTGCTTGCATGAGCAGCTTTTGCTTTCCCTATTAAACTGTCTTTACTCAAACCGTGAGTTTGCTCACTTTTACTCTTCCATTTCTCTCCATTCCATAGGGGAAAGTGAGTGAGCAACAGCATGGTGCTTAGTTGCTGGCTGGGGTTAAACCATAACAAGGCTTCAAAGGCCTGTGCAGTGATCCTGCAAGCTACCATTCAGCACATCAGGCTTGGCTTCCATGAAACTGTCTCAGTTGTCCACAATGATACTTCTGCCCGAATCTCAAACTGTCCCAGCAGTGAAAACACTGATGACTTTGTGCATTCTCTTACCTAGGCCAAGTATGTTATTCTTCCATCTTCACCCTTCCAAGCTCAGTCCAATAGTTTAGGTAAACCCTTGGAAACTGGATCAGCACCTCTTAATGTGCATTTCCAGCTTCCAGTTTTAAGACCCAGAGTTGCTCCTCCCCATGTGTCCCTATGTCTAGTGGGGTAATGTCCTGAATTCTTGCTTAGACATGCAAAGCTATTTCTTCTGCAAAGGTTTGCCTATTTCAAAGAAGTCATCCAAAATGCTGTAGTCTTCTTTGCCCAGCATATTTCTCCCAGCCCTTTAGCATACTTCTGGCTTAACCCAGGAGTACCACAGTATTCTGTCTGAACCTCAGTGCAGGTATGCACAGGATCGTGGTTCTCTCACTTCTAGTTCCTGCTTCCAATATTGTTTCAGTACCTTACTGCAAGCAGAAAATGATAAATTCATGGTTTCAGTTTGGTGCCTAATGTGATCTCTTGTACAGAATATGCATCAGGGCATCAGTGGCCTTTTTTTAATAGAAGACTATTTTTTACCTAATTTCACCATCTGCAAGAATTTATCACTATCCATTCAGCCTGGAGTCTGGCTAAAAGGAGATGGATTGCTATTTGCAGTCAAAATTTTGATACTACAGCAACATAGTCATTTGTCTGTAGAAAAGAAGTTTTGAAAGGTATGATTTGGCATGTTGACTTCATCATAAATTTCAAACTCTGGCTTTATTACTCATTTCCCAGGCTGTTGAGAGGCTACAACAAAATATTTCCGTGTAACTTTTCTATAACCTTGGAGTAAGGCATACTGGTTGAAAGTATGCATCTACTGAGTTAGCAGAAATGCAAAGAGGAGAGAATTGTAGTAGTGATTAATTTATTTTTTTAACATGTATTCCAGGGAGTATTTAAGGAACTATGAGAGTAAGCATGACAACTGTGCCAGGCAACGTAATAGAATCTCTAGCAGAGGAATCAAAGTAGTGAACCCAATGTGCCATGTTAAAGATTGCAAACAATATATTGTTCCTGAATATACCTGTACACAGATCTATTAAATTTACATATTCTTCTATGCCAGGCAATGGAACAAAGGCAAAACATTAACACAAAGTTACTGTAGCTCTGTAAGGGACAGTCATGCCTCACACCTCTGCAGGGTTCTTCATGTGTACAGACAAGGTGTGTAAAGTGTGGTATTCCATCCAACAGCTCTCCTGGATTAAGGAGGCAAGTCTGGACATTGATTCATAACTCCTGAATCAGATACATACAAAAGAGAGTAGGAAGAAATTATCAGCTTTTACAATATAGAAGGATCTTCAACAGAGTGCAAAAGTAATCTGGTTGGAGTCTGTTCCGTTCAGCACACTCAGAAATGTTTGAGAAATGAGGTAAACAGTGCAGTGGAGAATTGGTGGCGACAGTGTTACTCCTTTGACAAGTGCACAGTGGAATTGTGAACCACCTTGTCAGAGGGTGGTGGGTAAGCTACCAAGATGTGCTCTTACAGCCCATCTTCAAACACTTGGCCACATCTGAAAATTTTCACCAGTGTGAGTGAAATTTCTCAAATTTCCTTTGAGAAAGGAAAGAATTGTACAATTATTACAGGAGCCTGTCTTGTGTGCCTGTCACCACTACGACAGCAAAAGGCAATTCTCAGCAACCAGTACAAAACCATCCTGTGTCATCAGCTTGGAGTATCCCATGGTGCCTTATTTGTGCTGGTTGATTCTCTGGAACTTGCTGAAGGTAATGACTGTAAAAGTTGTATGTGTCTATTTTTTGGCAAGCATATATCCTTTTGGAGTCAGGTGTGCAAAACAATTCTCATTTAGCTATTTTTGGTCATGTCAGTGCTTGTGCATTAACTTCTGGCATTGCAGCTTCACTTGAAGTTGCTATGTTTAGATGACTTTATTGATGTGTGAAACAGAGTGAAAAGAGAAAAGCACATCAGCATGCAGGAATAAAAGTCATCAATTTCCTGGATCACAAGTAATAAGAATGCTCAATAGTTTAATACTAGAAAAATTAATGCAGATGAGTCATCCTCACACTAAAACTACAGACAGCTGGATCGTGAGAGTGTTTTTCTGTTCTGCTTTCTTTTCTGTAATAAGAACAATGTATCATTGTCTATCACATATTCTCCAAATCACAGAGGTGTTTTGCACACCTGCCATTTAACCTTTCAGCATTCTGTATGTCACCTGGTTTCTACCTATCTGCACAAGTATTTAACATGTATAGAAGAAAATGCTTTGAAAATTTATCCAAGCAAAACATGCTTAGAAATTTAGGAAAGTGAGCACACTTCTCTAATTCACAAAATGTTAAAGTAATGTTTTTCTCTCCATTCTAATTGTGGAGGGATGAAGAGACCTCGTTGAAGAGGCCTCCTTGCATGGCAACAGAAATGATTTTTCAATATGAGAAGATGCGGAGTGCTGCATTAGATGTTTGGATGAATTAGATGTCTGAGAAATTTTGGCAAGATTGGCCCATTGTGAACTGGATTTTTAGTGCCTTATCTGTCTCTGTTTCCTCCCCTTATTTTATCTTAATTTTATTATGTGTCATGGTGGGAAAAGATTATTTTGTGAATACCCTTTTTAACAAATAATGCCTGCTCCCTGCAGACAATACAGACTTACCTGACTTAATAGATCATTTGATAGATCATAGATCACTTGGATTATTTTTCTTTTAAATTAATAAGATTCTGGCCCAAAGGATCTGGCAAAGATAATATGCCACAGTTGTGCATATATTATAACAGGCAACCTTGTGATTGCTCAAGCACATCTTGGAAATTAGGTTTTACATGCTCAGTGAGGGAACCACACATAATTTATCTGCAATAGGAGTGGTCTTTCTGCAAGAAATATAAACTAACTTGTTCTTGTAATAAATACATCTTCTATTTTTTCACCTAGTATAGTGGAACAATTCTGTAATGTCAAAAAATTGGAAGTGAAGTGCTATTCAAAAACAGGAACAGAAAGGCCAGTGCAGGCCTGTTTGTAGCCTTGAGAAATAATGCATCTGGGGTTAAAATAGTGGAATACATTACTTTAGGGAGTAGGGACACGTCTCTGTCTCATGTGCGTTCCCTTCTCTATTGAAAGCTGAAGAGTCTCCAGCCACTCTTTAGCCTGCAACATCTCCTCCTTTCACCATCAGTCTCTGTTGCTTTGTGCCAACAGCTTTTGTCTTACAAGAGGGTCCACACTTGGCAGTGTAGGAGTGCTCTTCTTTCAGAAGTTGCTGCAGTACCAGGTGAAATAAAGCTCACCTCTGGGTTAAATTTAAATTAATTTTAAAAAAAAATAGACCTTCTAACTTCATCCTGTCAGGAAAAGGTAAAGTCAGAACAGTAGCTTTTTGGAGAAAAAAAAGAAATGCTGAGCTACCTAGTGCTGCTAACAGTAAGCCTGGCTAGAGGACAGAAAAAAACAAGCTTGTTTTCCTAAGCCTCAGCAGCAACTCTGACAAAGTCAACTGGAGATTATGCTACAGCTTTCTGTAACAGTTTACTGTACAATGATTTCTAGTGGAATTTACCTCATCAAGCCTCATTTTTTTAGTTTTTCTCCTCAGCATTTACTGGATTTCTCTGAAAAGAGGACAGAAATATGACCAAGGCAGCGCTTCTCACAAGAGATGCTGTGTGGGTAGATGTGTTATATCTACCTTGTATCTACAATGCTGAATTGTTGCAACTTTTGGTAGGAAAAAATTGTTGGGTTAGACATATTTTTCAGCTTGAAAAAAGATGTAAACAATAGCAAGTGAATGTTGGCAAAAACATGGCAGCCCTCTATACAGCTGGGAGAAATAATCTATTAATAATCTACCTGGAGCCTTAGTCCTTGTATTTAGTGTGTCTATCCTGAGACATGGCTGCAGTTCATGTGCTGTTTTCACTGGCGCTGCAAGGATTAGCCATCTGTTCAGCCAATGAGGAAAAAATGTGATTGGCAGGTACCACTGACCTAAGACAGACATCTCCATTTGGTGCTGCCTGCTTCTTTCAAGTTGTAAATGAAATACATTCACTCTGAGGTGATAAAAAGTGTCTCATGATCGTTACAGCTTGTTTCTCTGGCGTGTTCAATCACTTTATGCCTGTCTTTCTCCTTTGCAATTTACTAAAACCTACAAAGTTGTAAATCTAATCTCTAAGCTGGCACATGCTGAAGGGATGAGACACTGCAGATATCTGAGGGCAGATAATCCTGTTTGTCTCCAGAACTGCAGAGGCTGCAGGAAGAACTGGCCAGCTGAAAGAGGCCTGGATATTTATCCATCAGTAGAAGGACAAGCAATCTTTATGTTATTGTCATTCAGCCCAATGTCTGGGGTTTGGTTTAGTTTCATCATTAAATATAAGTGGAGCTTTTCCAAGAGAGGTCATTGTAAAATTTGATTCAGGAACAGCCTTTTTATTTCTCGATGTGGAGGCAGGTTGTGCTCTACTTCAGGACTCACAGCTACCATCCAGACAACTGTCAAGCAAAGGAGAACCTCCAAAATGAAGATGGAGCAGATATTAAAGCTGCACAGTGGATTTTCAAGGTAAGAAAAAAAATCAGGATTCGTTATCCAAATGTCCTGTAGGAGGGAGTGAAATGGTGTATCTGGAAAAATGAAGAAAGAAAATATTAACGTAATGAATAACAGCCATAGGCTGTTTATCACCAAGACATCACTATTCATGTAGTTTTCCTTTTTTCCTGAGCCTCATCCCCTGCCCTCTGTTCCTCAGCACGTCACAACCACAGTGACAAAGGAGGTGGTGATCCGCCTTCCCACTAAGTGTCTGCTTTCAAATAGTATAATAAACACATCCATCCAACAAATATTATTCATATTTTGCGAAGCTAATCTGTTGCTAAAAAAGTGAGGGAAAAAATGCTTCATGGTCTTTAGACACTGAGGATTCTGCAGTTTTTTACTGATACTGTGTCAGATTATTGATAGTTCACAAAACATGATATGTCAAAGAAATCAAACTGCATAATACTAAAGTCTACTAGGGAATTACAGTAAATCCCTTTTAGTGAACCTGTAGAGTATTCCTTAATTAAAAACCACAGTCATGTATGTTCTAAATTTTGTCAAAAGCCTGAAAGCTGCCTGAGGAGTGAAGTGATATTATTTATTTATTTGTGCATGTTCCTATGCAGCACAGCAAGAAATACAAATGCAAGAAACTGTATTTTATTATACCTTTGGGGGAAAAGTGGTGCACTGTTGTGCATGATAGGGAAAAGAACATGATAGCAAAGTCCTGCACTCCTGGAACGTAAAGGTTGTCTTTTTTCAAACTTAAAGCCAGCAGAGAGAGGGGCTAAGGCATCCAGTTGAGTTTCTTGGCAGCATTGGTGAAAGCTAAGACAGGGGAAGAAGCCATTCCCGATTTCACATCTGCCTTGCAAACATTCAAGTTAAAGCTAGAATTGATCTCTCCAACCCCCTTCCTTAGCCAAAGTATATCCATTTCTAAGAGGCCATTTCATTTGAATTATAGGAATGCACTCATCAGAAATCCTAAATTACTTTCATTGCTTTTGCTGAGAGAAAATGCTCAGCCTGGTTTGCTGCTATCAGAAAACTGTTTCTGATAATGAACAAAATACACTCTGTTCAGAATTTCATGTCATTCTGTCCTGTTTTCTGTCCATTTAGCACATGAGCCTCCCACATGAGGGAACTTCTTGACCCTCTTGAAGGCAAAAGGCGTTTTGTCATAGGCCCAGTGGTTCCTGAAGTTAACTATTGACGGTCACATTTTCTGAAACACAGATACTGAGTTCCTCATAACTCATGTCGCCAGTAATTTCTCATTTAGCCATCCTTTAATTCACTCCAGGTGAATTGTTCCCTTCAGCTTGCTGATTGCTTTTGGGGATATCACCTGAATTTGTAGTTTGTTGCTGAGTCTCTGAGAACATGGTGCACAGGACTGAGTCAGCAACCTCACAGAGGATAACTTATTTTTTCTCTATTCTGCAAAGGTTTTATCTATAAAGGCACATAAATGCCACTGGAAAGTTCAGAGATAGCTACTGTCCACAGTTCCTCTAACAGCACTGCTGCCAGCTTCCCTTCTTCTACTTGGCATCTGTACCATTTACTTTATTTAGTGCCTTTGTTTCTAAATGCTGCAGCTCTACTGGTGTGGCTCTCATCACTGGTAGCAGCAACAGCCTGCAGGAACTGCCCAGGAGATGCTCTGTAACCACTTCCTGAGCTCAGCTGAGTTGAAATTGCTGTGGTGTGGAAGCTCAGGTATGAGGCTACATTCTCAGGGGGAACATGTCTCCAAAACTTCATAAACTGTATCAGCAAATGATCCTTTCATATATGTAGTGTAAGCAGTGTTACTGGTAGCTAATGAGTCTACAAGGATTGTGTTAGTAGTGGTAGGAAGTTAGAAAACTTACCCATTTAGAAGGGGGTACAGCCCTAATGCTAGGGAACTAAAATAAACTGCAGGCTTTACTGTACATGGGAGGGAAATGCCTTTCTCTGTTACTGAAAGGGAACCACAACACAGAGATTTTTCATTATTTCTTAGTAGAATTGAGGAAAATAACTTGAAGTTTGTAAGGCTCAAGACCAGTTGGTTACTTTCACTTCCAGAATAGAGGAGATCACATTGAAACTTTTTTTTTTTTTTTAAATATATTTCCTGGTGGTATTGAAGTGTACAGAAAGTTCAGGTTCTTTTGGTAAAACATTTCTATATGGGACAGTGGTTGCTGTAGAGAGATTATGTTCTTAAACCTCTATTTTGTTTGACTGACAGGGTCCTTGATCAGATTGATTCCACAGTCCTCATTAATTCCTGTGTTCCCTTCCACATTAGATGAGAATTAGGATTTGATACTTCTCAGTGTGACTGGTGACTACTTTTTAGAGTTAGTTGGCATCTAATTCAACATGCCAGAGAGTAAAAAAGCCAAAATATCAAAATTTTCAATTAAAAAACCAACAAACCTAAATATTTTTACAGAACACTTGAAGTAGGTTTATTTATGCTTGAAAGTGCTTTCAAAGAGAAAGCAAATTACAAGAGAAATGTTTTTGAAAAGTGGTAGGCAGGGCTTAAAGGCCTTTTAAGTTCTCTTCATAACATTTAAATTAACTCAGCAAGTTGTTTGTTTCTATCTCCATTTGTATTGCTAAAAAAGCCTTTTTCTCTGGCATGTTTGCATCTTGATTTATAAAAGTGTTAAAAAGCAAAAGTGAATAAACTGCTTTTTACCACTATCAACACAAAGATACAAGGACTTTCTTAACCCAGAGCTAACACAGAAACATTCATGCATGCTCCCAAGGAGCTTTTTGCAAGTAAACAAAATAAAACACCCCAGACGCATTGCATTACATAGGGAGATAGTTCAAGGTTTCAAATATATCATACTTTTTCCCCCATGGACAAAATTTAGCCAAAGTCCTTTTCCACAGAGCTCATTGCTATTCTTTCCTCTGGGGAGAATGCTCCCCAGAAAGGTGCCACATTTTAGCCCATGTCCAGATTATACCTGGATAGAACCTGTTTAACTTCTATTAACATAATAGTGGTTTCTAAGCATACAGTCTCCAGATTTGGTTGGGCTTACATGAATAATACACCCACAGACAGCAAGTGACTGGGCAAGTGTAGGTAGGAAAGCAGTGTCAGGACTCTGAGGGCATTAATAAGTGTCCATGGCCCTGACCAGCCTCAGCTGGGGCCTCCTCCCTGGCCCATGGATCCAGCAGCTCTGTTTAAGTTTCACCCACAGGGCCTGTTCCCTTGAGCTGAGCTTGAAGCAGTGATGATCTCCAGTCAAGTGACAGCCTTACAGTGCAGCCTCCCACCCTGGGCTGGCTTCCTGGCTCGACCTTGGCTGTCACCTCTCAGCATGGGCTTGCCTGGTGGTTGTGGGATCTGATCTGAGGAGCTGACTTCCACTTTGCTGTGATACTGTTTTATGATCTGGATCTTTCTTGAATTTGTCTCTATGTTCAGTTTGCCTTGCTCAAGTCGTGGGGATGGGATATGGGATCCCTTTGCTTCCAGCTCATCATCTATGAGAGAATAGCCCTATTCTTGCTAGGGATAGAAGCAGAATCCTTTCCAGCTTCTGCTGACATTTGTCTCACCTGTAAGGGCTTTCTTTACTCCATAGGGCACGGAGCAGAGAGTTAAAGAAAGGCACAGTGTTAAGTAAGAAGGTATGTGCCAAGGAGGTGCAGAGAGCAAGCATTAATCCTCCTTAAACAGTAACCTGTAGGCTGAGGCACCATGACACCTGCTTATATCAGTATGGCTCTTCTGCTTGCCAAGACCTATATATTTAAATTCTGTGTGGGAGACCATGTAGAAGGGAATACAGGTGACCACATCCCTGATAAGTAACAGCTGTGTTAATTACCAATACAGCCTCACCCCTGATGAGTCACAGCTATATCCAATAAGGATAAGTGTGATAAAAGGGAGTGGGTTAGTTGGTGAAGGGGAAATCTCGAGGAAGAGGGAAGGAGATGGTTAAGAAGAAAGTTCCTGAGGCCAGAGAATCCCTGCTGTTGTAAGGTCAGTCTGGGTCTGCAGTTAGAGCCTGTTGTTGGAACCTGCAGTCACAGCCTAGTTGGGTAAAAGCCTGCATTCAGAGTCTGCAAAACAATACCTGCAGTCAGAGTTTAGCAGAAAATAACCAGCAGTCAGAGGTACCTAAATTATTTGGCAACTGCTATGAATCATAATTTCTTTGATAAAATAGGAATCCATTCACAAACAATTCCAGAAAGGTCAAAAAACCATACAAGTTGTTGCTAAGGAAGACATGCCAGTTGAATAAATGCCCTGCTTTTATCCAAGTACTCCAGTGACTTCAGCTGATGAGTGCTGTCAGTCATTAATTGCTATTATTCTTAATGGTCCCTCTGAACTCAGATTTGTCTTTATCTTTTATAAGAGTAGGAAAAGTCTTGGTATTAGTAAATATACTCACCCTTTTCAGTCAATATAATCCCCACAAAGTACATTTTCATGTCAGGAGTGTTTGTTTGGTGGCAGTATGTTTTTCATACTTAGTTGCAGTAGAATTTGTATGTCTGAATGCTAGTGATTGTCAGAGGGTGTTGTAAACAAACCAGGCAGTAGCTTAAACCAAGAACACACTTTTTCTGTTCTTCTGAACAGGTCTTGTATGTAGTGAAACAAAATTTAACAGTCACATATTATCTCTTATGTTTGAGATGGGCAGAGGATGCAATCTCTGTGGCTAGGGGTTGAGCCACTTTCAGATGCAGCCAGCATTCTTTGTCTATGCCAAAATAGTTATTCTTACACAGCAGATGTAAAATTTGAGACATGTCTGATGTTCTCTTTTATTCAGTAGCAAGATTTCAAAGGGAGACAGAATTCTGGGAGACATGTAGCAGTATTATGGGGCATTTAGGAACACCAAGTTATGAGCAACTGGTCATACTGACCACTTCTTTGATGATACAGTGTGCTGTTTGATAGGGAAAAAAGTGGGTATTATGCCAAATGGTTATAGATTAAGATAATAAAGTAAAATCATATACACTTAGTTTTAAAGGTAAGCAAAGTTATTTCTAGGGCAAGCTGGAGAACAAAGTTATTTCTGGACAAGCTCTCTGTGATGTTCTCCAGTGGTTAATTTTGTTTTCTGGACGTGTATCCTTTATAACAATAGTATATTCTGTCCCTGAAGTGCTTTCACTGATTAAGAAAGGGCTACTCCTGCACATTTTTATGAACTCTATCAACTCCTATGAGACTTGCAGTGTTGTCTTGGTTTCGGTTGAGATAAACTTAATTTTCTTCCAAGCAGCTGTGTTTGGGATTCAGTGTGAGACTAACATTACTAACAAAGTGAATTTTAGGCGTTGCTAAGCACTGTTTGCCCTAAGTCAAGGGCTTTTCTGCTTGCCTTGTTCTGTCAGTGAATGGGTGCATGAAAACTGGGAGAGAGCAGGGCCAGAGGAACTGACCCAAACTGGCCAAGGGGACGTTCCAATACCATGGGTTGTTGTGCCCAGTACATGAACAGGGAACAGTTGGCCAGGAGTGGCCAATTCAGCTCTGTGGGTCCTGCTGGGAGCAGTGGAGGAGTGCAGTGTGCTGGGAATGGGGCACCCTAGCAGACCTAGTCTTGAAATACCTGCAGTGAGCCCCTGGCCTAGCTTTTGTCAGTGCATTTTTACCTTTTGCTGGCTCCCCCTGCACAGCCTTGCAGAGATCTTTCATGTTGGATTTGGGGATTTCTTCCCATATTTCCTCCAGGCATCCATATTATACTAGTTTGCTCCAGGCAGCTCTAAACCATTAAATATAACTCCTTTTAAAACATTATATTGTAATCTGTAGCATTATGCATGAAAGGAAGAACAGATGAATGTGGCTTAAGCAAGAATAGTTCTATCAGACAGGAAAAGTTGTGGGCTTTTACTTTGGAGATGGTGGGACAGGTTGCCTAGAGAGGTTTTGAAGTCTCCATCCTCAGAGGAATCCAAACCCTGCTCCTCAGCACCGATCTAGGAAGCCTGAGGAGCAGGAGGCAGAACTAGACAATAGGCAGGTCCCCCCTTCCAATCTCAACTCTTCTGTGAAACAAAGAGCTCTTCAAGAGTCTTAACCCAAAAAAACCCAAAACAAACAAACAAAAAAACAAAACAAAACAAAACAAAAAAAAAGAAGACAACAAAAAAAAACCCTTTTCTGTAATTACAAGGCATAATATTTTAATTCATAATTATTTTTTTTTGTATCCAGAAACTTTTCTGAGAATATCTGGCTGTATTGCTCAGCATTGTCTATGAGCCAATAATAACTGCATAGACAGCAATCATAGGGCATTCTTTTGTAAAAGTTGTCAAAATAATAATGTGCTACACATTAATGGGTAGATTACTTGCATATTAATGGTGTGCAAATTTTCTAGTCCTTGTAGATAATTTGTACTAATTTGCAATAATGTGTTTTTCTAATTTAGTGATTTACATATTTTACTATTGAAATAGTTCTAAAGCTTCCCTTTCACATGTGCACCTTTGAAATGGGCAAAATGCAGATTCCTGGGTTGATTAAGATATTACTGTCAGAAAGAATTTAATGAATATGAAAACTGTGGAAGGCAAAGTGCTTTTACACTAGTTCTGGAAATTTTTCAGCAAAACAATCCTAGACTGACCTGAATTACAGAGATTGTTTTTATTAATATGCAATGACCTTCTTTAAGTGGAACAAAATGTCATACTGGTTAATAAATGCTACTACTCAGCCTAAATCTAAATCAACTCATTTGAGATGGGGTAACTTCAGATTTACAAATATGTTAATTTACTATATCCTTTCACTAGCAAGAATTAACAATTTAGATAAAGGACACTGGGAAAAGCAACATTTCTCTGGAAGACCACAGACACCTTCTTAAAAAGGCATCTAGTTTGGTTGTCTGGAGTCAGAAGGAATTTACCTTTACTCCATTATATACCTGTCACACTCAAACTTGATGAAAGCAAATGACTTCCAGTAAAATACAAAATGAAATTGATGTATCTTTCTGCATCATGTGGGGTGCAGTATCATGGTCATCAGAGGGCTGGAACAGCTCTCCTATAAAGACAGGCTAAGAGAGCTGGGGTTGTTCTGCCTGGAGAAAAGAGGGTTACAGGGAGATCTTAGTGCTGACTTCCAGTACCTAAAAGGGCCCCACAAGAAAGCTGGAGAGAGATTTTTTTTATGAGGGCATGGAGTGAGAGGACAAGAAGAAATGGCCTGAAACTGAAAGAGAATAGGTTTAGATTAGATATGAAAAAGAAATTCTTCAGTGTGAGGGTGGTGAGGCACTGGAACAGGTTGCTCAGGGAAGCTGTGGATACCCCATCCTGAAAGTGTTCAAGGCCAGGCTGGATGGAGCTCTAAGAAACTTGGTCTGGTAGAAGGTGTGGGTTCATAGGGTGTGGGGAGCTGGAAAGAGATGATTTTGAAGGTCTCTTCCAACCCAACTCATTCTATGATCTAAAATTATCAGAGATGGTTCTGGATGGGAGTTTGCAAGTGTCTTCTGACATTTTCTGTTAGGATCAGACCAAATATTCCTGCCTGCTGTTTAAATTCATTACTTCTTGCTGTATATACTGTGAACATGAAGAGTAATCTACTCCTTCTCCTTGCCTGTTTGTATACAATGCATGCTACCCGAGATACATTTCTCGTGAGTAGTGCAAAGACACAAAAATCATGATTAACACACATGCTTTTTCACAGTAATTTCTTTCCACAAAAATTCCAAAGACTTTACAGGAAATCAAATGTTTATTTCAAGCCTTCTGATACATACTCAGTCGTACATTTGCTGACCCCTTCTGTGCAATAGGACAGTTTTTTATTCCCATTTATTTGCATCTTTACATAAAGCAGCTTCAACCAGTCAAAAAAGAGATCAGAATCCTATCGCAAATACCTGAATTTTAAAGCCCTGCTCCACATTGCCAGATGACAGCTAGGTGCATCTTTCTGAGAAAGCCAAAGCCATGCCAAGCCAGGAAATGCAAGGGAGAGACCATCACTCTTCTCTCGGAGATCACATAGGAGATGAAAACACCTTGTTTATGTACAGTGTTAGTTGTACATTTCTTCACAAGCATTAAAATTTAAAAGTGAGACAGGCAGAACATTATTTTTCTATCAGACTCATCCAAAACATGGGCTGAGGGGTAACACATGGGAAATGGCAAGTGTCTGTGAGCAGGTGAACTGGCCAAGCCTGGCTTGCAGCAGCCTGTGCCTGCTTACTGACAGTTCTGGATGTCTCAGAAGGCTTGGCCTTTCCCAGAGCCCCTCCCTGTCCTAATGCTGATTCCAAAACTTTCAGGAAATTAGATGTTGAGATCTTTAACCTAACAGATATTTATTCTACTACCTTATGTGCTTGGAAACAGCTTGCGAAGATAATTGCCTTCAGTATTATACTTTTAGTGTCATTCTCAAGATAAATCTAATCTAAAATACCATATCAACTGTTAAAGGTAAGAACAGGCTAAAAAAAATCAGGAGCTGCCCAGTGATGCCTGCCAAACAGTAGCTGATTGTCACAAAATGTCACATCATTTTTTCTGGATCACTGTAGTGAGCACTTAATTACTCTCACGAGAGAATGAAATTATTTTCAGGAGCCTAGAGATGTCAGGTCTCTGCTGAGGAATTCATACAGAAAAAGGGGGAAAGCTCAAAATTGTTTTGTTGTTTATTTGGTTCCAGTTGTGAACACAGCTTAATTTCAGGAAGTAGCTTTGGTTTTTCCTGTGACATTTTGTGTGATTTACTTTAGGACTAGATAAAGAAGATAACAGTTCTCACTGTTCTGTTGACTTCACTGTTTCCTTTGAGAATAGTCAAGTTAAGAGCAAAAACAGTGGGTCAGGCTTAGAACAAAACAGGATAAATTATTTGTTCTTGAGCTCTGTAACAATTTATTATGAGAGACAGTCAGAATATAATATTTTAAAGTATTTATTTCTTGCATTGCAGTGTTTCATTTTGTAAAAATCCATCCTCTTTTCTTTTTATTACCAAACACATAGATTCTTATGAGAAACAGTTGTCTTTGGGGAGGAAAATCTCCTTTTAGGGATTCCTTGCTAATGCTGTAGTTTAGTATACCAGATGAGTTTTGATACTCACACCCTTTGTGCCTTTTGGTGCTTGGAACTCATGTTCAGATTTGCTCAGACTGTGCTGGAGAAGCTGCTGAGCTGCTCCTCTCTGACCCCTTGTCCTGTTTTCTCATTTGCAAATTCTTGCTCCTTTTACTGATTTACATTACCCAGAATTCTGCATGGTAATGCATGGGACATCTATAACATATATATTTGAACATGGGCTCTAAATAAGAAGGTTAAACAGTGTTTCTCAGTTTATATCCAGATCTTCTGAATGGTTTGGCATGGAATAGTTTTCCAGTCATAAGACTGACAAAGTGAGTCACAGCCCTTAAAAGCCAAGGACATTTCTTCCAACTAGCATAAACTAATGTTCACTGAAATGTTTGATTCAGAAATATGGTTGCTATTTTGATGACATACTAGTCTTTCTCACTGTTCATACAGACTCTGTGCAGATAAATGCAGGCACTTAATTTCAGTACGAGAATAGCATCTTATTGAATGATTTACCTGGAAAAGAGTGGCATGCTTTCATTATAACATTGTTTCAGACTCATAAAAACCTATGCTTTCTCATTTATCCCTCTGGATTCTAAACAGGCACACTTTTTAAGCAGATTCTTACCAGCCTTTCTAAATCGCCAGGAGAAATAAGTTAGAGGTGTTACAGAAAAGAGGAAGAGATTAGGCTATTGCAGACAGGACAATTTCAGTCCCACTTTGTCTTTTCTGTGTTTGGTCAGGAGGTATGTTTGAAATGAACTGCAAGAAGGAGGGTGGGAGAGATATTTTGTCTGCTCAGGAGGAGAACATGGTCTTTCAGAGCAGAAGTGTAATGGAGGGAGACAAGCTTCAAGCAGTGGCCTTGTCAATGAGTTGATTCAAACAGTGACGCACAAAGATGGGATACAAAAATAGGAATGTCCAAAATTCTATCCATCTGGAGTGCTATTCTCCCTCTCTTGGGACAATTCTAGAATCCAGAGCAAAGTGCAGTGCAGGGAACATGGCAAACAGCCCTGGAGTGGCCAGAGGAAAAGCCCAGCCTGCAGAATGGAGGGTCAGTCTCTCTGTACATCAAACAGGAGAAATGTGATTTCACAGGAACACAAGAAGTGCCTCCCCCAAAAGCTCGGTTACTCTGAGTTGTTTTTTTGTTAGGGTTGTTGTTGTTGTTTTTATTGGCTTGTTTGTTAAGGTGTTTTGTTGTTGTTGTTTGGAGTTTTTTGTTTGTTTCTTTATTTCTTTGTCTACTTGAGATCCTCTTTCTCTAACTTGTAACTCGGTATCTGCAGTGTCAAGAGAGACCTGGGAACTGAGACCATTTGTTATGCTGCTTCAAGCTTAAAGCAAGCACAGCTTGCAAGTGACTTGGGCTGTCTGTAATTACAGTCTCTCTAATCTAGGCAGACACTCCTATAGGGGCAAAATCACATAAGGCATCTCTGAAATAAATGTTTGTTAGAGATTCTTCAAGGAAACTCCAAGCCTTTCTACTCACTTCTTCAGGGATACTCGCTTTTACATAACAGAGATAATCTGACCTCTTTTAAAAAGTATTTTTTGATACCACTGATAAATCAGTACACTGGGATAGATATCACCTCAAGTTTTCCCTTTTTCAAAATATGTTCATACTTTCTCCTCACTGTCATTCTTATCAAATCAGCTCCTTTTCCTCTCACCATCAATCATAGGTCTTTTTAAGATGCTGGATAAATACTCCTGGTCACTAGCTCAGTCTAGTTTGCAATGAGACAAATAGAGTTTTCTTTTCATGCAGCACCAGCCTGCAACATTCTCATTGATACTGCCCTTTAACCTCATACTCTTTTGCAGTCTCTCATTGCCTGCTCTTTATTCTTTTGTTCTTTGTCAAAGGATTTGTAGTGTATTTCTCCTTTCATGTTCTCCACCGCCAGTCCTCCGAGTGAATTATATTTTGTCCCATCGGGCTTTTAACATGGCTGCATAATTTTCCAATTGATCCATATTTTATAAGGTCCAAAACCAGATGAAAATTAATGGCAGAAATCAGTGTCTTGCTCAGGAATCTTGTCAAACTGGAATGTTGCTGTGCAGCCACGTTGTGCAATCAGGCTTTCAGACTCACTTTGAACTATTCAAAGGCTCTGAAACCTCGATCTGTTCAGGAACACTGGTTGCAAATAGCCCTGTTAATCTTCCTGTCTGAATCACCTCTGGAATGTAACTACAAACTGCTCTATAAGACATAAAAATTGCATTCATGGCAATTTTGATTTCTTCTTTAATTCAGCTATACTTATTACCTTGCAAGCATGTGTGGTAAGGATCCTGTGTTATAATTAGGTTATGTGTGACCCAGAATATCAGAGATACTTTTGCAGGTCATGGTTGGATAGTCACCGCTTGAGTGACAGTGATACTAGGAAGATATTTTCACTTTTCCTGTCATGAAAAAAAAGGGAAATATTGTTCTCCAGTCGATCACTTAATTTCCATATGGGCAGGGAAGAGGAGCCCTAATAGCACTAGGAGGAATACTGCTTTGGCACTAATCCTTAAATGTTGAGGTTTGCCATTCGAATTGTAGGTGCAGAGTGACACCTTCTGGAAGCTTGTAATGAGTGTCCCTGAGCTGCTTCACTGTCTGGAAACTCACAAATCCTGTATGTAGAAGCGAATCTTTTTCTCATCATTTTGACCAGAGATTTACTACAGGATCTGTCATGTCACTGGCACATACACTAACAGAACATGATCATGATGGAAGAGATTTTTCTTTTTAAATCAAGCCTGACGTGTAAGGACTCTCAATGATTCCAAATAATTATTAGGGGGGGAAAGTAGGGGATAGAATTAAAGATGTATGCTAACCTCATGGTTTAAAACAAAATGTAGTTGGCATTATATTTTTAATTATTTAATATCATACATCAAGTGAGAGGATCAGGGAATATAGTGAAGATTCAATTTGCCAACATGATAAATTAAATGAATGACAGAGTTTCTTAGTGCATTTGCACTTCAGCAGATCTCATTTTTTTGTGCGTGTCGCACTGCAGTTTCTAATTAGACCTTCTCTGCCCAAGCCACCACCTTCCTGTGTAGTCTGTAAATCTGCCAGAAACTCGGCATCACCAAGGATTTTAAGCACGTGAGTTGGACCACAGAGCACTGTCCAAGGGTTCACAAACCCCACAGAGCCTGCACTCATCAGCTGGACTCTGCCAGAATGGGGAGAAGAACCATCACTGAGCTGACTCTGATACTCTGAAACCCAGCATTCAGTGCTATTACTGGAGAGCATATCTCTAATATTGATTTCCATCTCAAATGTTGTTTCTCTTTAAGTTTCCTCTGCCTCACAAGCAATAAAGATGTGATATGTAGGAGTGGAAAAGAAACAGAGTTGTGAGTGGAGACAGCAGAGGCTTCCTGCAGCTTTGGAGCAGACACTGACTGATATAAATACTGAAGCTGAGGGTTTTGTCAGAACATACATATGGGACAGGACAACCCTGAGAAAATACATTACCCTAGAAAATGACCTTACAGTAATGAAATAATTATCAAAGCAGTAAGCAGAGCCACCAACTGCAAAAAATTCTGCCTGTACTGAGATCTAAATCAAGTCTAACCATTCTGATAACATTTCAAGCCCTAATGTAATGCAATCACAGGCTTCAACATCAGATCTTGAGGAAACCTAATCCTCCAGCAAAAGGCTGAGAGACACCCTGTGACTGCATGAATGACATGATAGTGGGACTTTAACACTTTGGCTTACACAAAATAGATGCTACTGATTAACACACCCCTATTGATGAAAAATTAAATAAAAATTAACAGGCACATATTATTCCTGCACATAGGACAACTTAGTTAATGCTCTGTGGGCCCATGCTAGTCTATAGTTGGTCTTACATGTTTGAAGACACCAGTTGATTCTTCCTCCCATCAACACTGAACCTATATTTCCTACTTGAAACCAACTGCTGGTAGATCCCTAAAGAAAAGTGGCTTACACCTGTAAGAAACTGATGTTGAAAGAATACAAATATTTAAAAGTTAGCAAAGCTGCTTCCCATATCACTGGTATTATGTTCACTCCAAAATATGCTTATTTAAATGCCTCTTTTATTTTATCTTTCTTTTTACATTTTTAGTTTTTATTAAAGGGTAAAGCAAAGTAAATACTAGAATACTGCTGATACATAAAGAAAATTGAAGTTCAGCTGAAGTCCCTGGAAACTCATTCTCCTTCTGAAAATATCTCCTTTCCCGGAAAAGCCTATCTGTCTTCAAAATGATTTGTAACAAGTGCACTTTAATGTCAATGAAAAAGGTGAAAAATGGTTTCTTACTCTCTGTTTGAATTGCTCCCTAATTCACTATGAATCAGCTCCATTCAATGGTCTAGAAACTCTCTTTTTAACAATTTAAGGGAGCAGGAAACACCGAAATAGATTAGAACACAAAAGCTGCCATACAAATGTGTATGATCTCTCCTTGGGCAGGGAGCAGAAGTTCAGGTGTGAGACCAGCAATCAGCCCTCACACCTTAAGGGCAAACAGGCCTCAAAAGAGCCAATACCCACATCATGACACCCGTGGATGTGTGACTGCATGAATGTTGAAATAAAATGTTACTAAAATACAGATACATGTTCTGCATGAACTTTCTTATCACCTGTTCTGAACAGTGAGAACCAATGAAAAAAGAAAAGAAAAAAGGTGCCATACAAGTTTTCACTAAAAAATAAAGTAAAATAAATAAAAGCAATAACAGATTTCATTTCCACAAAGGCAAAATTAGGAAAATGAGTTAACTGGACAAGTTTGCAGAAGGAGGAAGGGTGGAGTCTAAGAAACATCCAAAGGGAGAGTATTAAATAGCAAAGGTACCCTCATATAAAGCCATCCCTTTCTGATTTAGAGTAAAAGAAAACTACTGCATGCTGAATGGAATTTCCTCCTAAAAGTTTATCAAGAGCTTATGAATAGAATGTGAAATATTCAGGAAAGTCAAGTAAAGCGTGGAGGTGGGTTTTCTAATGCCTGACATGTTATTAGACAATAACAATATTGAAACCAGACCTCCTGATTTATTATTTACTTTGTTACAGAAAAAAAGGTGTCACTATATGGGATAATTATATTAAATACACAGATCACAATTTTAATTATATTAAATACAAGCTCTCAAATTTCCTTAACTTATTTTTTGAAACAGAAATAAGTGCAAGGTCAAATACTCCCATGCCTTGCTAGGTTGACATTTTGCTTTCTCTCTGTCCCAGTGAAGTTGAATTAACCTGAACAGAATAGAGCAGTAGAGAGGACCAAGAGGAAGGTCACAGAGAAACATGCAGAGCAAGCCTCTCTGATGACTGAGGGAATTTTCTTTCATGTATGAGAAATGCATGCTCACATTCCTTTAGGGAGAGAAAGGGTTCCAGTCTGTGTCTCTCAGCTCTCTCAACTCTAAACCCCATTTCATCAAAGTCCAAGCCCTTGTTCATGAAGTTCTGTCTCACACAGCTGGACATCAGCCTGCATCCATCATTCAGGGAGAAAGGAGGAGACTATGACTACATGAACAATTTTGTGAGGATTTTATGCCTCCACACCACTCAGCTGTTTCGGGATGTGGTTGTGTACACATGCAGTGATGCAGAGGTACCTGCCTACAGAGCAAGACAGAGTTTCCTATAAACCCCAATCACTGGAAGATAGCTTAGGTGGCTTTGTTTATCTAACACCATTTATGCTAGGTAGCATAAATACCATATTTTTATACAATATTACCCACTACATCACTGTGTGTCATGAATTTTGAAAAACAGTATAGCCTTATTTAGTGAGGTGTTAGAACCATAGAATGATTTGGGTTGGAAAGGACCTTAAAGATCATCTCATCCCAAAGCCCCTGCCATGGGCAGGGACAACACAACATGACTGTCCTAAGACAAATGGAAAGGATGCTGGAGCAAGAACATACCTTCCAGAGGGGTTACACTCTGCCAGCATTTTAAGCCTGAACTTGATCGAGCATTCCTGCTAAAATTTAGGATGCCACCTGGGACCGTAGTCCAGAGAGGTCTCAGGGGAGTCACATTTACTCACCAGTCTGAGAAATGACTGCCTGTCCTGGTAGAGCTTAATTCAAAGGCCAGTGGTATTAACAGGTGTTTTGAGCTTGGTCTTACGCCACATAAATGACCACCTAAGTTCACTTACTCAGACTTTTTTCCCTTTTTTCTGCCAAGGGGTAAGGCAGTGTCATCTAATCCTACTTGTCAAACCTATATCTCCATAGGTCCCGTCTGGGCCTTGGCAATTGTAGTTTGGCAGAGAAATCTGTTCAACATCAGTTCTATGCTTTCTGCCACAACCAAAAGGGCAGAGATTTGCAGAAGAGCTCCTTGCCACTGGCCAGGATCAATACTGAGTGGGGTTGTGGGGTGGGAATCAACCTTTCTGGTTTTTTCTGCTCTCCTGGGAACATTGTCCAGTTTCTGCCGTAGTTCACCTCTCCAAACAGACCTAGGGGAACTCTCTGCTGCTAAGCAACAGCAAGCTCTCCTTCCGTGTAGGAATGGCAGCTTTCCCCGCTGGTTTCAGCTCTAACAAGCACCTTCCCTGGCATCAACGGCTCCACAGCCCCGTTCTCCCATTGCTGCAGCAGTGCCTTTGGCTGCAGCACCATCATTGTGGGAAGGGCTTCCTTCACACTATGGAGACTTGAGTTCCTCTCTGCCTCTTTCATGTGTGGCTGTAGGCCAGAAATAGGGACAATGTTTTGGGATGGGCTAAACCTTGATGAAATAATGAAACCCCCTCCACCCCAAAAGACCAGGTAGAAATCGTGGCTAGAGAAAATGGAAACAGAGCGGTGATTTTTGTCCATTCCTGCTCAGGGCCCGTGCTCCATCAAGGCTCCTTCTCTGCAGGACTGTGGCACCCAGAAAGGAAGGGCGAGGTCACTCTACCCTGACTCCCGCAGATCAGGGCGGGCCCGCCGAGCTACCCGGGCACGGCGGGGAAGGTTCAGGACCCTGGACAGGTCCGGGCGGCAATGGCTCTGTTCCGCTCCCCGCCGCCGCTCCCTCCGTCGTCTGCGGTTGGCTTTTCGGGTGGGGATTTTTTGGGGGGGTGCTCTTTGGGTGTAGGTTGTAAGTGGCCAAGTGCTCCTCTGGCACCATGGCCAGCACCGAACCCCAATGGGCACTGGCTGAGTATGAGAGCTGTCCTCCAGCCCTCACCGGCTTAGAAAAGTTAAGACAGAGTGTACATGGGGGTAAGGGGGCTGCGAGGGCAGCAGGGTGTGGCTTCACGGTTGCCACCGCTCCAGCCCTCATCTTGGCGCTGTGGGGCTCTGCTGGGTGTGCTGGACCCCCGCCTGCCCCCTCGGTGATGCTCA
>WEIU01023488.1:1586-12499 GCA_013389925.1 Aegithalos caudatus
TAGTACCCCCAGAGCCATATTCAGTCTCTCATATATAAGAAGTTCAAATGTTTAGTTAAGTCTGGCAGTCCCAGTGCTGGAGCTGACATTAGAGAGTCTTTCAGATGTTTAAAAGCTGCTCTAGTGTATTCCGTCCTTATGATAATTCCTTTTTTGGCTGCTTTAAGTGCTCCATATAGGGGTTTTACAAGCAGTCCACAATTACCTATCCACAAATGACACCAACCTACCATTCCCAGGAATGCTTGCATCTCTCTCACAGTATGGAGCTCTGGGAGTTGACAGATGGCTTTGTTTTGTTCTTTGCTGAGCTGTCAGTGTTTATGGAAGATCTCAAGCCCCAAGTAAACTACTGCTTCTTTGGCAATATGTGCTTTATTTTTAGAAACTTTGTACCCACTCAGTCTTAAGAAGTTTAATAAACTTACGTTAAGTTGTATGCAGTCGTCTCTGGTTCTGGCTGCAATCAGGATGTTGTTCACATATTGAAGAATAACTTCTGGCTCTTGTCTTTCCCAGTCTTCTGATTCCTTTGCTAGCTGGTTTCCAAATATTGTTGGGCTGTTATTGTAATTTTAGGGTAAAACTGTCCAAGTGTCAATACCTGTCTTGGTATTTTCCCACTCAAAAGCAAAAAGCTCTTGGCTGTTTTTATGCACAGGAATGCAGAAAAAGGCATCCTTCAGGTCTGCAACAGTAAACCACCCTAATTCACCTGTCAGTGTGGTCAAAAGGGTCTAGGGATTGGCTACCACTGGGTGTATGTCCTCTGTAATTTTGTTAATTGCTCTTAAATCTTGTACTAATCTATAACTCTTACCATCTGTCACAGCTAGTCTTTAGCTAAGGCAAAATAAATCTGGTCATAAATCCAGTTTGGCTGATCTGGCTTGTTCTAGAAGTCCATAGGTGAATAAGATAGCTTGTGGAGAGACCTCAGCCAGTCATAGCCAGTCCAGAGAGCAGATATATCACTGGTCAAGGATCTGTGCGAGGCTAAGACTCAGACCAATTAGTGTCTAGAGCCAGGAATTTTGAACTCCCTATATAAGAAGGTTTCAAACAATAAAACAGACTGTTTGTGTCATGATCAAGAGGACTCGAGTAATGATTTCTCTCTTCCCACCTATGACCGTCATGTAATAACCTTCTTAACAGCTAAAATTAGCGTGCTTAATTTGGACTCACAGTGCACTAATAAACCATGTTCCAGGAATTTTTCAATTACCGATGCCAATCCCTTTTGGTTCTCTAATTTCAAAGTGTATTGTTTTTGCCTCAGTGGTGTGGCTCCTTGTTTGAGTGCAATACTCACTGGTTCTGCACATTTGGATCTTCCTGGGATATCACTGACTCACACTATTGGATTTACCACATTTCCAACTTCAGCAGGGATTTCCTCACATTTTTCCTGTATAAAAAGTGCTGCAATTCTGACAAATTTAGATTCAGGAATCACAACTTTTACACTCGTGTCTTTTTAAATTTAATTTCTGCTTCCAATTTCTCTAGCAAGTCCCTCCTCAGCAATGGTTATGGGGAGTTAGGCATATAGAGGAATGGATGGGTTACCCAGTGCTTCCCCAGCTTAAATTTTAAAGGTTGGAAGAAAGGCCATGTTTCACTTAACTCAGTCACCCCAACAACATGTACAGTATCATGACTCAGTTTCCCTTTTAAGGTATTTAACACAGAATAAGCAGCTCCAGTATCTACCAGAAATTCAATGTACTCTTTTGCCAGATTAGCTACAACCAAAGGTTCTGCCAGGGAAAAAAACATTCAGTCCCCATCACTCAGAACTTGAGCTCCTTGAGGTTTGTACAACCGGCAGTTGGGTAACTGAGGATTTTTCTTTCAATGCTGGACAGTCATTCCTCCAATGTCCCACATTCTTGCAGTATGCACACTGGTCCTTCTCTGTAGGGGAAGTTTTCTTGGATGACTTTTATTGAGTTGCTTTCTTACTAGGTTTGGACTTCACTTTTTCAGTTGGGCCTCTGTCTCGAAACACCTTCCAGGCAACCTCTAGCAGTTCATCTACGTCAAAAATTCTGAATTTTCATATGTATATATGTTTCCCTTATCAGAACCCCCATTTTCTTCTAAGTGATGCAAATTCTTTTGCTTCTTAAGTTTCTTATTATATTCTCTAGAACTCTTTAACTAGTTTATTAAATAACACAATAGACTTTGTGACTATCCTTTTTAACAGTTTTAAATTCTAAAAAAATCATAACAAAAAACCAAACAAAACTTAAACCAACTAGAATTAGCAAAATTATTAAAGGATGACACAATTGGTTTTGAAACCTTGTTGTAGTAGGAGACCATCCAAAAAATACATCCCAGCAGTGGTTAGATGTGTCTTCTTTCATCTTTCTAAAGACTCTCCTTATAGTGTCTGTGTCATGGTGTATTGTAATTTTAACCACCTGCCACAGAGACTTATGAGAGTTTCATGCCATTTGGTCTTTGATCTTGATTGCGGTGAATGTGGTGAGGAGTACTTGGTATGGTCCTTCCCACTGAGGTTCCAAAGTCTTTTCTGCAAGAGAGTTTACATAAATATAATCTCCACGTTGTACATTATGTACTGGCCCATCCAGTTCCCTACACTGGGTTCCCAGTATGTTTCCTTATATTGTTGAGTTGTTTTCTCAGGGCTACCATATATTCTGTTATAGGTTCTTCCTTGTCCTGGTTTAGAGGAAATGTGGGAGAAAACTTCCAAATGGGGTCCCTCCAGAATAGCAAATTCAAGTGGCCCCTCCTTTAAGGGGTTCAGGAAAAGATTTCCTTGNTTTGTTAATTGCTCTTAAATCTTGTACTAATCTATAACTCTTACCATCTGTCACAGCTAGTCTTTAGCTAAGGCAAAATAAATCTGGTCATAAATCCAGTTTGGCTGATCTGGCTTGTTCTAGAAGTCCATAGGTGAATAAGATAGCTTGTGGAGAGACCTCAGCCAGTCATAGCCAGTCCAGAGAGCAGATATATCACTGGTCAAGGATCTGTGCGAGGCTAAGACTCAGACCAATTAGTGTCTAGAGCCAGGAATTTTGAACTCCCTATATAAGAAGGTTTCAAACAATAAAACAGACTGTTTGTGTCATGATCAAGAGGACTCGAGTAATGATTTCTCTCTTCCCACCTATGACCGTCATGTAATAACCTTCTTAACAGCTAAAATTAGCGTGCTTAATTTGGACTCACAGTGCACTAATAAACCATGTTCCAGGAATTTTTCAATTACCGATGCCAATCCCTTTTGGTTCTCTAATTTCAAAGTGTATTGTTTTTGCCTCAGTGGTGTGGCTCCTTGTTTGAGTGCAATACTCACTGGTTCTGCACATTTGGATCTTCCTGGGATATCACTGACTCACACTATTGGATTTACCACATTTCCAACTTCAGCAGGGATTTCCTCACATTTTTCCTGTATAAAAAGTGCTGCAATTCTGACAAATTTAGATTCAGGAATCACAACTTTTACACTCGTGTCTTTTTAAATTTAATTTCTGCTTCCAATTTCTCTAGCAAGTCCCTCCTCAGCAATGGTTATGGGGAGTTAGGCATATAGAGGAATGGATGGGTTACCCAGTGCTTCCCCAGCTTAAATTTTAAAGGTTGGAAGAAAGGCCATGTTTCACTTAACTCAGTCACCCCAACAACATGTACAGTATCATGACTCAGTTTCCCTTTTAAGGTATTTAACACAGAATAAGCAGCTCCAGTATCTACCAGAAATTCAATGTACTCTTTTGCCAGATTAGCTACAACCAAAGGTTCTGCCAGGGAAAAAAACATTCAGTCCCCATCACTCAGAACTTGAGCTCCTTGAGGTTTGTACAACCGGCAGTTGGGTAACTGAGGATTTTTCTTTCAATGCTGGACAGTCATTCCTCCAATGTCCCACATTCTTGCAGTATGCACACTGGTCCTTCTCTGTAGGGGAAGTTTTCTTGGATGACTTTTATTGAGTTGCTTTCTTACTAGGTTTGGACTTCACTTTTTCAGTTGGGCCTCTGTCTCGAAACACCTTCCAGGCAACCTCTAGCAGTTCATCTACGTCAAAAATTCTGAATTTTCATATGTATATATGTTTCCCTTATCAGAACCCCCATTTTCTTCTAAGTGATGCAAATTCTTTTGCTTCTTAAGTTTCTTATTATATTCTCTAGAACTCTTTAACTAGTTTATTAAATAACACAATAGACTTTGTGACTATCCTTTTTAACAGTTTTAAATTCTAAAAAAATCATAACAAAAAACCAAACAAAACTTAAACCAACTAGAATTAGCAAAATTATTAAAGGATGACACAATTGGTTTTGAAACCTTGTTGTAGTAGGAGACCATCCAAAAAATACATCCCAGCAGTGGTTAGATGTGTCTTCTTTCATCTTTCTAAAGACTCTCCTTATAGTGTCTGTGTCATGGTGTATTGTAATTTTAACCACCTGCCACAGAGACTTATGAGAGTTTCATGCCATTTGGTCTTTGATCTTGATTGCGGTGAATGTGGTGAGGAGTACTTGGTATGGTCCTTCCCACTGAGGTTCCAAAGTCTTTTCTGCAAGAGAGTTTACATAAATATAATCTCCACGTTGTACATTATGTACTGGCCCATCCAGTTCCCTACACTGGGTTCCCAGTATGTTTCCTTATATTGTTGAGTTGTTTTCTCAGGGCTACCATATATTCTGTTATAGGTTCTTCCTTGTCCTGGTTTAGAGGAAATGTGGGAGAAAACTTCCAAATGGGGTCCCTCCAGAATAGCAAATTCAAGTGGCCCCTCCTTTAAGGGGTTCAGGAAAAGATTTCCTTGGACAAAAGTGGAAAAAAAAAAATTTAAGAATCAAAGTATCCACAAGCACAAAAAAAAAAAAAAAAAAGAATACTCTGAAACAATAAAACCTCTCACTGTCTGAAGAGATGGTAAATTCAGAAAGTCCTTGTTGTACAGTGTAGCTCAGCTCACTCAGTCTCTTATCAGTCCCTCCAGTGCTGGAAAATGCCGTCCTGGGCCCCGGTGGGCTGCAGGTGTGAGCTCTGGTGCTCGTCTGGATTTTCAGTCCAGAGCAGGTTTAAACAGTCCAAGAAAAAGAAAAAAAAAAGGTCCAGGGAACTTCTCTGCCTCAGCTAGCTAAAAACTAACTAAAAGCAAAGGAGATCTCTGTCATGCTGTTTGTCCGTGCTGCAGACAACACAGTCCAGGCAATGAATATGGAGGAGTGAGTGCAGTTTCTGAAAACAAAGGTGCTTCTCTTTCTCCTCGCTTTGCTCTCAGAACCAGTCTTAAAGGTACAGAACATAATATCCAACATAAACAGAACAGACGATTGGGGGATACAAGCACCATAAAGTCACCCTAGGACATTCCTCTAGTTGTGATGATGTTCCCTTTGGCACCTCATAGTGTCCCCCATACGGGATCTCAAAGGGACTCAGTCCTTCCTTTGCCCTTTACTTTGTGTGTGTAAGAGGGGTAAAGGAAGGGACTGAGGCCAAAGCAGGTTGACCTCCTGTCCTAATTTCACAATTTGGTGCTTGAACAGGTGTTTCATCTTTTCCACTTGTCCACTTGATTGGGGACAATATGGGGTATGTAATTGCCAGTCTATACCCAAAGTATTGCTAACCTGTTGTACCACCTTTGAAATAAAATGGGGTCCCCTGCCTGAGGAAATGACGGCCAGAATCCCAAATCATGGTACTATTTCTTTAATCAATACCTTGACCACCTCTCGAGCCTCAGCAGTTCTAGTGGGAAAAACCTCAGACCATCCTGAAAAGGTATCAGTTAATACCAATAAATAACAAAACCCCCCTTTTCTTGGGAGTGCTGAAAAATCAATTTGCCATTGTTGGCCAGGTCCATTCCTTCTCCCAGTTTGACCCATTTCTGGCTTTGGAGTGTTTTTGGGATTATTCTTGAGGCAGAGATCACACTGTCGGGTTGCTTGCCTTACTGTAGTGTATAACATTTTAGCCATGATGCCCCAAGTCAAGTGCTTATGCAGGGCCTCTGCTCCCCAATGCCTCTTCCTATGCTCTTCCTTTACTACAGACCACATTACATGGCTAGGTATGATTGCCTTTCCTTCTGGAGTGTAGGCCCATCCTTCTTTATTGTATGTCCCCTTCAGATCTGTAATTGGTTTTAGATCCTTTTTGTCAAAATTTGGCTTACTCTCAAGGGAAATTTTTCCATCCAGAATTACAGCTCCTTCCATTTTTACCTCTCTCTTTGCTGCTTCTTTTGCTTCTCTGTCCGCCAGCTCGTTTCCTTTTTGTAATTTTGAGTTTGCTTTTTGATGTGCATGATTGCTATTTTCTTTGAGAGCTGTACTGCCTTTAATAATCTCGGGATTTCTTTTGCATGTCTAATGTTTTTTTCTTGGGAGTTCAATAGCTCCCTTTCCTTCCAGATTGTTCTGTGGGCATGCACAACTCCAAAAGCGTACTTGGAGTCTATATATGTTCACATTCTTACCTTGTGCCAATTCCAAGGTGTGGATCTAAGGTAATTATCTCTGCTTTTTGCAGAGAGGTGTTGATGGGCAATGGCTCAGATTCTATTACCTCATGGCAACTGGTGATGGCATATCCTGCATATCTTCTGCCATTTAGGACATAGCTGCTTCTGTCTGTGAACTAGTTTTCTGCATCTGTTATAGGAGCATTTTTCAGATCCAGGTGGCTTGAGTACATTGCTTCAACAGTTTTCAAGCAGTCATGGTGTACTGGTTCCCCTGTGTTTTCATTGAGGAAAGAAGCTGGGTTGACAATGTTAGTGACCAATCTCCACATCATCCTGTTCTACCATTATGGCTTGGTACCTCAGGAATCTCTGTCAAGAAAGCCAATGCCTGCCCTTCACTTCTAATACTGTAGACACTGTATGGGACACCAGCACAGTAATTTTCTGTCCCAAGGTGAATTTCCCTGCTTCCTGGATGTTTAGCACCACGGCTGCTACTGCACACATGCACCCTGGCCATTCTTTTGCAGCCGCATCTAATTGCTTAGAAATATGGGTGACTGCCCTATGGTATGGACCTAGATCTTGTGCCAATATTCCTAGGGCGATTCCCTGTTTCTCATGAGAAAACAAACAAAAAAAGGCTTACTCACAGGGAGCCCCAGGGCTGGAGCTGACATTAGGGCCTTTTTCAGTTGTTTAAAGGCTCGTGAGGCTTGTTTATTCCATTGAAGATGCTTCTGGTCAGTGTTGATTAGTGCATATAGGGGCTTAACAAGCAGTCTATAGATCCAGAGGCAATGCCACCTGGTCATCCCAAGAAAGGTTGTCAGCTCTTTTACAGTCTGTGGCTTTGGTGTTTGGCATATAGCTGCCTTCTGGGCTTGTCCCAAGGTCCTTTGCTGAGCACTAATCTTGTAGCCCAAGGAAATGACTTCTTGCTGCATTATTTGGGCTTTCTTCTTAGACACTTGGTACCCTTGAAGCCCTAAAAAGTTTAAGAGACTCACCATCCAGATCATGCAACCATCCTCTGTTTCAGTGGCAATTAGGATGTCGTCTACGTATTGTAGCAATCTTCCCTTCCTGGGTGGGGTTTCCCAAGACTTGAGATCCTTGGCAAGTTGATTGCCAAATATGGTGGGGGAAGTTTTGAATTTTTGAGGGAGAACAGTCCAAGTGAGTTGAGTTCTTCGTCCACTTTTAGGATTTTCCCATTCAAAGGCAAATGTCTTTTGGCTGGCTTAATGGAGAGGGAGGCAAAAGAAAGCATCTTTCAAATCTAAACCAGTAAATCAAGTTAGTTCTGGTGTTAATACTGTTTACAAAGTATATGGATTCGCTACTATGGGATATAAATTCTCTACTATTTTATTGACTGTTCTCAAATCCTGGACCACTCTATATGTTCCATCATGTTTCCGGACCAGTAATATGGGAGTGTTGAAATCAGATTCACATTCTCTTAACAGGCTCCATTGCAAAAATTTTTCTATTACCGGCTGGATTCCTTCCCAGTCTTCTTTTTTTAAGGGATATTGTTTTATTCTTACCAGTTGTTATTGTTATTCCTCTTTAAGTTTTACCTCTACTGGTGATGCACTTTTAGCTCTTCCTGGCTTCTCCATGGCCCACAGTCCAGGGTACACTTGGGCTATGATGTCTTCACTGATTTTTCCTTCTATGGGAACAAGAACTAAAAGTAAATTCATTATTTGAATGTATTGTTGAGCGTCTACCTCCAGAGTAATTTGCCCTTTTTCAAATCTGATTACTGCATTTAATTGTTCAAGTAAATCCCTTCCCAGGAGTGCATGTGGTGAATTAGGCATATATTAAAATTTGTGTATACCTATTTGCTTTCCCAATTTATATTTTAGTGGTTCACAAAAATAGGTTTTTTCAGCTTGGCCAGTGGCTCCTTTAACCATAATATAATCTTCTCCCACTGGTGTTAAAGCTTTGTTTAAAACCTAATATCTTCCGCCATATCAACTAGAAATTCTACTTGTTTTTGCTCCTATCCCTCCCCACAATTTCCTTCCAAGGGGTTAGTATACATCCTAAAAAACTTCCCTTGGGCACTTCTTTACTCTGCTGGTCTGCCATTATAATTGTAGTTATTGACACAAGAGGGCAGTGTTACCACAAAAATAAATACACTGAGTGCAACAGGCTCTAAAGTTCTACTTAAACACGCTTTCAAAAGACACTATAAAACAATTACTCAGAACCAAAATTTCTGCCACCAAAAATTAAAGTGCAAGTATAAAATACCCTATATCCTACCACCTGTTGATATAATTCCCCGACAAACAATTTTTATAGCAGCAAGAATTATAGCAGCAAAATTATAGAAAATACTGATAATAGCTTGGGTTCTGCTCAAGCTACCCCAAAGCTCGCTAGCGGCCACCCTGTGTGATCAGCAGAAACCCCCTTTTTCTGGCTTTCCAATACCTTTTCCCAAAGGTCAGCGCTATATGTTAGATGTCTCTGACACGCTGCCTCTGCCAAGCGTGGGCGTCCCCAGCGTCTTATAGGCGTACCTTGGGCCCCCCCTTTATTCTAGTAAAACATACCTTATCCGCCGTATAGAAGGTTCTTGTTCACCTCAGCAGCAAGTGGCCAAAGAGTGGATGTCCTCTGGAACAGATCCGGGCTGCGGCTAGGAGTGTCCACTTCCCGGTCGGTCCCGAAGCCAGATGAAGAGAATCCAAGTCACAGCACCAAAAGTGAGTTGTGGAATAGGGACTTTACAATTAAAATTTGTAAAGCAGGTATGTTTTATTTTCAGCTAGGATGCATGGGGGATTTTCCACCACAGATGCATACCTGGTTGAGACAGGTTCTAGGTTTAAATACACATAGATCTCACAAAACGATGCCCCCCTGCCCACCCATTCTCCGCCCATTCACTGCCTCCTTGCGCTTCATATTATGATTAGTCTTTTGTGGTGCCATGACTCCTGGTGGTCATGGGCAGGGGTCTTCTAATGAAGAAAGAAGTATTCCTNGCGGCCACCCTGTGTGATCAGCAGAAACCCCCTTTTTCTGGCTTTCCAATACCTTTTCCCAAAGGTCAGCGCTATATGTTAGATGTCTCTGACACGCTGCCTCTGCCAAGCGTGGGCGTCCCCAGCGTCTTATAGGCGTACCTTGGGCCCCCCCTTTATTCTAGTAAAACATACCTTATCCGCCGTATAGAAGGTTCTTGTTCACCTCAGCAGCAAGTGGCCAAAGAGTGGATGTCCTCTGGAACAGATCCGGGCTGCGGCTAGGAGTGTCCACTTCCCGGTCGGTCCCGAAGCCAGATGAAGAGAATCCAAGTCACAGCACCAAAAGTGAGTTGTGGAATAGGGACTTTACAATTAAAATTTGTAAAGCAGGTATGTTTTATTTTCAGCTAGGATGCATGGGGGATTTTCCACCACAGATGCATACCTGGTTGAGACAGGTTCTAGGTTTAAATACACATAGATCTCACAAAACGATGCCCCCCTGCCCACCCATTCTCCGCCCATTCACTGCCTCCTTGCGCTTCATATTATGATTAGTCTTTTGTGGTGCCATGACTCCTGGTGGTCATGGGCAGGGGTCTTCTAATGAAGAAAGAAGTATTCCTTCATCTCTGAGCAGGCGCAGTGAAGGTTTGGCTAATTCCCAGGTCAGTTTGCCCTGGCCAAAACCAGGAGCCTGGTTCTTGCTGGTTTCTTAATCAACTAGTTCTGCTTTATTGGGTCTTCAAAATACTTAACTCCTGCATTACTGAGTTTTAACAATATACATCTTATCTCTATGGCCTTTACCAAGCAACTAAATTCTTATGTGTTCCATTAATTGTTTCTACCTAACAAGTTACACTCCTATGTGTTCTGATACAAGTTGTTTCTCTACTTTTACAAAATTGCTAAACAGACTACATATATTTCTGTTCTCCCCTTCACCTGTTTAAGCACATTATATGCTTCTAAAATTTTGAATTTTCATATGCATATATGTTTCCCATATCATAGCATATAATCTACCTCCCTTAGTCCCAACCATAGGAAGCACCATTCAGGACTTACTACAGTGCTGGTCCCGGGCTCTGTACCTGCACACATTGATGACGTCCCTGGCATTCGGGGTTGCTATGGAAACTCACAGGCCTAAAAGCAGAAGAAGCACCACTCGCCCCATGGGAGGTTCCCTCTCTGCCCTCTTTATAGAAGTCTCTGCCCCCCAGCACCTCCCCTAGGGGTGGTGCCATGGGCTGCACATGCTGGCTGTCCCCTCCCCCCTCCTCTTTCACCAGCTGGAAGCCTGCCAGGGGCACACCCCACCCTGCACCCCCTTTCTTGGATGGTGGTGGAACCGGCCTTGCTGGGGGCTCTGGCGGGGGCGGGGTGACAGCCCAATCGGGGGCGACGGCAGTGGTAGCCAA
>WEIU01023494.1:10917-24620 GCA_013389925.1 Aegithalos caudatus
TGCAAAATATTACCATAATGTGTAATGAAAATAAAAGTGATGTGATATTTATATTTATATTTTATGTTATTTATTTACAGTCCATTATTATATAGTTAAGAAGTAGCACAGAGGTATTCTGGGATTAGATGCAACTGTCCTACTAGGTCATAAACAAAAGTTGTCTGGAAAACATGCTAGGAATGGGACAAAACAAGAAGAGCAGCAAGTAATGTAAATGTTTAGAAACTACTGATTACTGCCTATAAAAATCTGAGGCAAGTATTCATTAGTTTCCAGTAACTTCATATACAGAGAAAGGACAGAAAAGAGGGAACTATAAGGCACGAATACTCTAGACAGATATATTAACATACACATTAAAAAATTAATGCATACTGATGAAACACCCAATTTTTAAGCTTCTTTGGTTCCAGTAACATTCTCTACGTATTTAAATTTGAGGGGAGATGTTAAGTAAACAGACATATTTTCAAAGAGTTTATTTAAAAAAATGACCAAAAACCTCTGCACAGGACATATGTAATTTTGCAAATTATATTTAATGCACAGAAGGAACAGACCCTCTAGACATAAATATATAGGCAGGTAACATAAACTACCCTTCCCACACCACCAAAAAAGCACTACTAGACCCAATTCCTCTCACCCCCTCACCTAAGTTTAGATACCTAACCTAAGGTGTTTACAGGAGAAATGCAGTCAGCCTGCAGTCACCTCACAGGCTGCACCTCTTTCTCCTCAAGAGACTGTCAAGAAACCTTGAATGAATACTGATTCTTATCTTGGCTGACAACAATAACTACCTAAATTATACATGATGATACATAGGCACCAATTAAATTATGCTTTCTCAGAAGGAAAATATTTCTATAAAGACATACATAAATGATTCCACAATCTACAGCTGGCATATGGATATTCCTACTGCTCCTATTCACAAATACATACATATAGAAAACACACACATTCAAATACATACAACTCGTATGGTGTCACGTTTCAGTATCCTCAAGGAACAACAATTCTAACAAAAAAAATACACTTAAAACTATTCAAACTCTGGGTACATCTTAAATAATCTACAATTCTTGCAGTCACTCTCAGAAAAATCTGCACTAAATTAATAATAATTTCATAACTGAACTCCTGCTTTGCCAAATAATAACCAGCTGTTGGAAAATAATGTTTCCCAGAACAAAAAGAAAATAGCTAAGGATAAATTACAACTTAAATGAGAATAACTACTTAAGCAGTCTGCAAAGAACTTACTTCTGAATGAAAAGGACCAGCTAGATGCATCATCGGGAAAAAAAAATCAATGTGTTACTTCACACAACAGTTTACATGAGGGTTTTAAACACTGCAAAATACTCTCTTTTTAAATTCTGTAGAAAGGTTAAGAGGCCTGAAAAAAGATCCATATGTTCTGACTGATAAGAGAGAAGCAGTAACAAGCTTTCTCCAAAAAACAAAGGTACAAAGTCCGTTCTTTTTCAGTCTTTTCTGTTTCAGCTGATGTGTTCTGCTCCCAGGACTTGCAGCTTACACACCCTTTGCCTCTTTAGTGAGCATAGCATGTGTACAGTATTCCCAAGGAAGCATAACAGGAAGTTTTATACAGACACAAAATTCACAGTAATGCTAAGCACTGAAAAACTTCAAACAGTGATCAGGTACTATGAATAGAACGCATGACAGTTTTAATAAAGCCCCTATTTGCACTGTGTAACTTTACTTACAGTGTGAAATCTACTTATGTTCTCTGCATTTTTGCATGACTGACCCAAGAAAACTCTGAACCTAATCAAATAATTACTGATACTAAAACTTTCCATTTTGTTTGCAGAACACTGGTATTGGCAATTCACTCTGAAGGACATAAGCCTTATATATAATAGCTAATTATACCTGGTATGCAAATTACATCCAAACAGATACTAAACAGTTATTTTCAGCCTACATCAATAGCAGGCATGAATACTTACTACATACTCCATGTTTCATTTTAAGCATTTTTCATCAATTTTTATTCCATCATATTAATCATAAAAATCCAAACGGTGTAGGGCCTTCAGATTACTCATACAAAAGAGTCACCATTGCCTATATACTATACCAGCAGCTTAACAGAATTTCTAGACTTTATTCTTGAAGCCAGACTAAAAGTTCTTAGACTCACAGATTATCTACTAAATCAATCCTTTTAATTTTTTAACTTTTAAAACATGTATTTGCTTTAAATGAGATCAGACAGCAGAGATAGTATGAAGACAGAGCCGTCTTTTTTTTAATTTGTTTCTGCACCCAAAGTATTTCACCAAAGATACCTGATCTACTGAATCAAAATTTAAAAACTCACAGGAACTACCTTCTGTATTCTAAATGTGTCTGGAGTTTTAATGGGGTATACTTACCACATGGACAAGACTGGAATGAAATTCTATAGAGATCATCCAAGTCCAATCAGCTGCTCGAAGCAGGGTCAGCTAAAGAGGGTTACTCAGGCTCCTGTCCAGAGTAGCAACACAGATGGAAAATCCACACCATTCCCCATCAGTCTGTGAGCTCCCAGGAACCATGCCCTGCTTTTCAAGTGCAGTTGAAGATTCTTCTGATGACATCAGCCAGCTCCTGCAGCACTCTGGGGTGGACCTCATTAGGTACCATGAACTTTTATACATCAGGTTTATCTAAACATTTCAGTCTCACAAAGGGTAAGTCTTTCTTGAGCCAGACTTTCCCTCTGGTCAGTTGGACCTGGGGTTCCTGAAGGTAACACTTACCAGCAAAGACCAAGGCAAAGAGACAGCAAGTGCCTGTTCTGCATCCTTCGTCACTAGATTCTCCACCCCATTCAGTACAAGACCCATATTTTTCCTTGCTTTCCTCTCGCTGATACAGCTGTACAAGCCCTTCTCGCTGCCCTTCACAACCCTCCCCAGCTCCACATGGGCTTTGGCTTTCCTGGCTTCATCCCTACCCCCGCACACCCAGAGTCTCTGTGGTCTGACTGGGTCACACAACTCTGCTTTCACCTCTTGTAAATTTCCATTTTATGTCTGGATCTTGTCAGGACAAATGTACACAGGACTCCTATTTACCTTTCCATGATTCCTTTCCATCGGAAAGAGAAAACTTGAGACAAATGTTACCTGCTCTCACCTGGATCCCTCTTCTCTCCAACACACCCTATCTTTTCTAGGCTACTCTACAATATAATTCAGCTGATTAAACTGATGAAATGTTTTTGCCAAAGACAGCTGCCGGGATCTTCTGGGAAACCTCTTTATTAACACTGTATTATGTAAGTAACATCAGCTTTATTGACTGAAACTTGAAAAGCAATTTCAACACAATTATGTCTATCCTTTGCCATCTTGGTTGAATCAAAATGAATTAATAATATAATCAGAAAACAATTTTAATACTTTCAGAACTCATTTTTAATCAAGTACTTACCATAACCTAAACTTAAAACACATGGGTAAATGGAATAAATACAACTGTTAAAATCTGCTCCACCTTGATTTACCACTACACTAAGCATACTTTTTAAAGGTGTGTGCCTCATCATCTGACAACCTACAATGTCTAGAGAAAAACAAACTCAATTACAGCACATATAGCTAAAGAATCACAAACAGGGAGTCATGCTGGCATTCACATTAGAGAAAAAATCTCAACTGCTAAAATGTGGAAAAAATGACCCTTCCAAAAAGTTCATTTCTTTTCAATATATTAGAAAATTAAACAATTCTAAAAAATTAATCTCTCTAGAAAAGTAAAATTCATGGAAATTGGCCTGTTACCTGATCTAGTCACTGTGCTTTGACACATCCTTGTTTAATTTGCTATTGCAAAAACTAAGAGAAATAAAAAGTAAAATATTATTAATCAGTATAATCTAGACACCAAGTGATAAAGTGAATTTTTTTTTTTTTTTATATAGGAGAACCTCTAACATAGGAGTGTTGCAGCTAAAAACATGACCTACCCAATCAGGATAGAAAATGTTACTCTTTTTTAGTGCAATAAACATAATCAGAAGCTAAAGTAGTATTAACTTGTATTTGGCAAAACTGGAAAAAAAAATGCAAATCATTTAAACCTGATAGCATCTACTCCCAACAGAAATCCTGCACCTCTTCAGAGCACGCTGAGAAGAGCTCTATCGCCACTTACTGGGCAGCTAAAGAAATTTAAGGTTTGCAAAAAGTACAGGGATGACTGCAGAACTACTGCAGGGACAGGAAACTCAGTTACATTAAGGACACAAATCTGACAATTCTTCTTCCTTCTTTTAGCGTTCACATGCCATGTACTTAAGGACACCACACTTCACTCTTTACCTGCACTGCAACCATTTCTTAACTGTGTGGCCAGAGCCAAAGGCAGAACATATGAATTTATGGTGGATTTAAAACAGTTAGGACTATCAACCAAAAAAATGAGTTGGGGTTGCTGAGTTTTGGTTTTGCTTTCAGTTATATTTTTTTTACTTCAGAGTATGTGGGCACATCCATATTTGTTGTCACAAGACCAGTATTTTAAATTTCCTATTAGCAAAAAAAAAATTCTCCTCTAGAATATTCTCCATACTTTCCACCAACAGACAACGCTCTGTTCACAGAAATCACAGAATACCCTGAGTTGGAAGCAATTCACAGGCATCATCAAAGGCCACCTTCTTGCCCTGCAAGAAAAGTCCAAAGAAAAGTACCATGTGCCTGTTCCCAGAAGACTGTATGTTTGTAGGTATTTGTTTTACTGCTCCTTCTCACATATCAAAAGAGCATTCAAATGTGATATTTCTTCCACACATCTGCCTTTTCTTGATGTTCTGACAAGATCACACATTTACAGGCCATCTTCAACACTGCCTACTTATCAAATATCTATGTCAGGGTCTCCTTAACAGTGATTTTCACAGTAACACACCCACTGTGACAATCAACTCAGCTTAACACCTTTTTCTGGTAGACAATCACTTTCCAATCTTTCTTCTCATCCCACAAAAAAAATGCAAAATATGGATCAGAAACTGTCATCTTAATCAGTGTTTTTCTTCTGTGTGTCTGTGTGGCTTATCAGGTTCATTACACATTACGGTAGGTAAAATACTCCTCAAACAGGTCAAGGAAAGCTGAAAAAACACAGAGGACCACCACCTCCCAAACAATCCCACCATGCCACTCCCAACTTTGACAACAAACACACGGGCTGCATGAATTCTGGTGCCTGAGGAGCTCACTCATTATTCCCTCTCCCAGAGATACACTGGGACCCCACCTTACAAACACCAAACAGTGAGGTCCCACTCATCCAGCACAGACTGATGGTGTACACAGACAGTAACAAAACCATAGTGGGGTTTGCAACACCATCACCAGAAAAATAACCTGAGTACACTAACAAAGCATAAACATGGAAATTACTATTTTAGCTAAGTAATAGTGGGCCTGCTTATAAAATTCATCATAATTTCTGCCATGCATGTTACCTCAGATTTTCTCTACCCTAAGAAATGAAGCTGAATTTATTCCTTTCCATTCTTTCTTTTATTCAGCTCCCTGCTTCTTCATGAGTTTTCCTTTTAGGATTCCCTTCACTCCACAAGTAACATCAACCAAGAACCAACCTTTCTAGTGTGAGGTCTTTGTTTTTTTTTTTTTCTAGAATGCTATGCAAGCCAACTCAAGTCATTTTTTAACAGTTATCACACTTCGATATTTCAGGAAACAATTCACCTTAAGTATTTAATTATTTACATGAGTCTGCTTATGCTGTACAAATGTATATTCAAGAAATAGACCACGTAGACATTAACATAATCATAGCAACCACTTTCTGCCAGAAAGAGTAAAACCTATGTAATTTTTTTTTCTTCAAAGAGAAAAATCTGTCTGAAAGTGATATACCCCAACAGCACCATATCAACATCACTGCCTGAACTGTAGAGTGTGCTGGAGTGACTGATGGAAACTACAAGTTCAAATGAGAACTTCTGTTGAGCCTCAGATACGAATGTGTTAACTTTAGTGTACCTGTTGTAAGCCATTCAGATTCTCAGTAGTTACTTTAAGCACTTGTGATGAGAGATAGTTCTCCCTAAAGTCACAAAAAATGATTACATTGCTACTTACGGATGGGTGAAGCTTTTGTATTGTTTTCTAACCAACAGGTAATGGAGAACTCAGTTTCTAAGACCAAGTAAAAATATTAAAAACATCAAAAATTACCTGCTGTTAAGTATGTCCCTGCCCTAAACCATATCTGCAGCAAAGTATTTGCCACTGTTCAAGATACTTACTGCACTTTAAAAAATACACAAAAAATTTAAAAAGAACACAAAGAAAAGATATATAATATCTAAAGCAAAATACAAGGAAGGCATATGTGTAACAGAAGACAGAAATAAAAAAATAATCTGTTTAATATATATAAGTACAGGATGCATTAGCAATACAAGACTACATAAAAACATCTAGCAATCTCTCTATTCCTAAAAGGACAGAATGGATCTACCTTTCTGTAGACCAATCTATGATTTATTTCTGGTGTTGAAAAGAGAGATGTTAGTTGACTATTAATTTGTACATTCTGTGTTTTCAACTATTAATATTAATGTGACCCACTTATGCAACTACTGCATTAAATCTATTGATTAATACAATGGCAGGATGCTTGAAACTTATTAAGTTTAACTTGGATTTAATTTAAACTCAACTTTAAAAGGCTTCAAAATTTTATTCAGAAATTACAGGCCCCAGGAACACAAAAGAATCAACTGGTCACTCACTGAACAGTCATTCACTGAAATATTTCAGTGACCAGTTAAAAGAGGAAAGTCTATTTTAAGTATTTGAAAATAGGCCTTTTCTCAAAGAGATTTTGTATTTATTACTTTTTTTTTTAAATCAGAACCAACCATACACACAGTATGTTTATTATGATAAATAAACTTGCCTGCTTTAAACTTCCAAGTTGTCCTCTTTTCCATATTGCCCAGGGAACCCTTTTTTAGCATGACACTTCTTAAGACAAGAAGCTTAACAGCACAGGAACACTTACTGACAACTTGGTAGTATTTCTACGAGAAAAATAATATCTCTGATCTGGGACAATAAAGCAAAAAAACCGCTGTTGAAAATAAAGAAAGGATAAAAATTCATATGTCAAAGAATTCTGAAGATTTTAAGGGGACTACTCTCAGAACTGCTTCTTCCCCCTCCAGTGAAGATATGGCCAAATTATGTAGTTAATTTACAGTTTATAGTCCACCTACTCCCTCTTCTAACACAAGTCTACTTCAAAAGGACTTCCTGCTTGAAATATAACAAGACAACCACTTTTGCAATATCATTTCAGAACTGCCAAACTCAAAATACTCAGGAGGCACTTGCAGCAGCTTCCTGTACCTGACTTGACAAAGCACTAGACCGATTAATAGCGCATTACCTGCTTTGGCAGTATTTGCCTGGGCATTGTGCGCAGGCAAACAGCCTTACTCTCAGTAAGGGAAAAAAGACACATTTTCAAGAGTGGCTAAAGCATTTCTTATCACCCTGCATCCTATTTACCCTTTCAGCTTTCAGATCCAGTCAGTTTTCTATCTCTCTACTTCTATAATCTTTGTTGTTGCTATGAGAACATGAAAAGATAAGGTGGGATATATACTTTGTTTCACAGCTGACAACACCACCAGAGGCAAAAACTTATTTAGTACCAGACAATAAAGGCAGGATGAAAGAAACAATCACTTTCCAAATTATGAAAACGATCAATGCAGATAGTAGCATTTGACTAGTGTTTAGAGAAGGGATTAAGATACCATGCAGCATCTTTTCAGTCAATGAAAAAAGAGTAAGACAACATTAGTACCTCATATTTTCAGCCAAATATGCACCTTCATCCTTGAGTTCCTTACTTTTCCTTATACAATCTTCTAAGAGAATTTCCTTTCTTCTCTTAGCTGCAAGCACCCAGTTGGCATCATCATCGTCACCCAGATCCTTGTCATCTGCAGCTTCTGCTTCGAACTGCTGAGAAGTAGCTTTTGAGACCTTCTCACCAATCTTTCTCTTCCACCCAAAAGAAGCCATCTGGAGAACTAGGAAGAATGCATTTTAAGTAGTTAGGTAATTTAGCTTTTAAGTACACAGCAGGAAAATCATACCTCGCTCATCTCGAAGCTAAAGCAGTACTACAGAGCGGCGCTCCACCCCACAAAATTTAGCCGATCGGCTGCACCTGAGCTGCCACTGAGGCAGGCACAGCCCTGACGCCCGCGGCGCTACCTGGCGCCGTCGCCGGCCACCTCTCCCAGCTGGAATCGCGGCGACAGCGTTGACCCGCGGCAGGAAGCGGAAAGGCGGGGCGGCACCGCAGTAACCGAGCAGGAGCAGGAAGGAACAAGGGCAGCGGCAAGGGCAGCCGGGAGTCGTAGTTCGGCCGGGCGCGGGACGGTAGGGCCGCTTGGATGCCGTGAGGCGCCCGGCGGCCCCCCGGCTACTGTGCGGACTGGGGCAGCGGTGGAGCGCGAGAGCAGGGGCGGAGGGGACAAAACACCCGGCCCAGGGGTGCTCGAGTGTCACACAGGGACAGGTGCGGGACGCTGGGAACATCCCCCGCGTGTGGCGGCTGCGCGCTGGGAACGCAGCCACCCACCACGGAGAGGCGGCTCCGGCCGGGAAGTGCCCTAAGGAGTAGCGACGCAGGCTCACAACGACGGGTTTTTCCCTCTAAGCGGAAAAAAATAAACACCACCACAACGAAAACACGCGCACGCACGCACGCGCACACACACACACACACACATACACTCNAACCAAGACTCAACCACACGCATACCCCCGATCCCGTAAAATATAAAAAGTAAAACCAAAATCAAAACAAAACAAAAACAAACAAATGAAAAAACCTCAACAAAAAGAGAAGACAGGGTTTAGAGCTGCAGCTGCAGGACGGCAGGGTTTAAAACCGCTCCCTCCTTGCAGGGACCAGTAGCGAGAGAAAAGCCCCATCCGTGGTGTGAAGGAAAGGCTGAGTGAAGGTGAGAGATGAGGCGAGTCACCACAGGGGCACAGAAAACGCGGTCGGAGTTCAGTCTCAAATTCCTTTTCTGCAGCAAGAGTTTGCACAATCGAGGGGAAAAGGGTCAGTCGGATCAGGTGAGCACAGCTGGTGGACCAGCCTGTCCAGCTATAATCTGATATAATTTTCATAGTGTTGCTGCTTTTTCTATAATTCTAATAGCTACTGTTTTTTAAAAAGAGTGTAACAGTTCTTGTCCTCTTATATGTAACACTGGAAAAGAGCAAGCACACAATTTCACACAAGATGGTTCAGTATTTCATGTTTACTTAATTTTTAGTTTTGAAAGTTTAAAAAGTTATACAGTTAGAAACAAGCAATTTTGCCATTCAGCTTTGTCAAAAGAAATTAACAGGAAGTAGGCACATCTTTGTTAAAGAACAGGACTTCATATCTTACAATGGTAATCAATTTGTAAAATAAAATTTAGCTCAAAGTTTGTATTAAACACTCATACCAAGACAAACGTGAAAGTTTTTTTTCTTCATATTGCACCACCAAGATTAATTTTTATCTATTACCTAGTGAGTTATATTACACATGGACAGCCCAGATTCAGCCATGTTACTGAAAAAAATTACAATATAAAGACAAGGTATCTCATTGTACTCCAACAGGAGTAAGCTTGGGAATAGAGTAACACACTTTACCAGTTTGTGTATCTGCATAGCTGCCCTACAACTCTGGCAGCTCTCTTTGTGAAGTTTAATTTCTCAGCCTAGTAGCAGCTTCAAGTGCAAGGCTAAAGGTCTGCAAGATCAGTAGGAATACGTGAAGAAAGCAATTTCAACAGCAAGATCTACAAAGCATAGGAAAGTCACACAACAGGCAACTGGGTTCAGCTCAGTTGTTAGTGCCCCTTTCTACCCCTCCCCCTCCCTATAAAAATCACAATTCAATCAGAAAACCTTTGACCATCAAAACTGATCTACCATTAAAATGTACTTTTATTTACAACTACATATAGTGTACACTTCTGCCAGAAACTTGCTTTAACCTCCTGATACCAAAACTAAGGACAAACCAGGGTTGTCTTAAAGCACAAGAGGGCCAAAAAGATATATAAAATTAAGAACTATTTTGCATCTTTACACCTTGCATGTGCTGTTAGCATTACAAGACGCAGATAGGATTCATAAATAGCTTAATATATGCAAGTGATCCCAAACCAATTCTAGATAAGGAATTACTACAATTTAAAAACCTGTGCGTCTGTAGTGTTTATAAAAGTGCAATACTTAATAATTCCAAAATAAAGGGTAACAAAAATGAACACACTGATTTATTCAGTACATCAGAACCAATTCTTACAAGACTAAGGACAAGACTTTTTTGCAAGATTTGCAGCTGGTCTCTCACACTGGCATCTTAAAGCTTTGGTTTTCAACTTCCAATAGTAACTTCAACTTTGGAAAATCTTCCACATTAAGGTACAGTGATAGAGCCAATGTCCCTACAGGAACCATCTGTGACAGATGAGGATAAAGAAATGAAGTTGTAACTTGTACCCACCTGTTAAGACACACCTCACAATCACCCAGTTCAGAACAGTTACAGCAGTCAGGGGTTTTAAAGCAGCTTTATGTTTCTTCAGATTCTGCTTATGGGAATTTCTGGGCTGCAGCCAGCCAGGTCAGGATTTAAACTGTTCTTATATCTGTAGCTAGCAGTTTCCCATGGATAAAATCTCAGCAACTGGCAAGAATTTCCATCCATGTGAAGAGTCCAGGTTTCACTGTTCACAGTAATGCCTGCAGTTCCAGCATCCTCCTGGGGGAGAAACCTTTGAAACCATTTAGGTCATGAATTTTATTTTCACAAGAGCATTACGTCTTGAACTCAAAACTAAGTATTCTGTGATTGTTTATGTCTACTAAGTGCCAGATGAAAATGGAATCATAGCTAATTGTATCCAATTTAAAGAGAGTAAAGGTTTTCATGCAAGTACTACCTGTGATTTGGATGTATGAAGTTCAGGTTTTTTTTTCCTGAAATGCTGCATAAATACAGAAGGACTTTTATTATGGGTAATTGCAATCTACTGTTAAAAGCTTCAGCACTCAAGTTGGCATAATCAGTTTTCAGTGCTCAACTGAAAACACAGACTGCTTAATTCAGTTACATTAAATAGCAAAGTTTTCTATAAAGGTTGCCTGGGAAAAACTAGAAACCTTTGTACGTAGTTTCCACTTCATAGTGAGTACTGTATAGTATATCCTGAGTTAACATCATAACCAGATGTATCAAAGGATTAACATATTCATTAAAAACCTGTGAATTTCAGGTTCTGGAATAGCACGAAAACAGAGCACTCAGGCTCTGCTCTTATCTACAGGGACATGTTCCTAAGGAAAAACATTCTCAGCCTGTAGTAGCAGTGGGGAGCTGCTGTGCTGCTACCACAGCAAGATAACATGTACAGATGAGCCTTCTAAGCGTTAAGTCTCCTGCAATCGTTCTACTCACTGTCCACAGAATTTTCACCCTCAGTTCATTACAGAGCACCTACACACATTTCCAACTGGCTGGATTTGCATGCATTTAATAACACTTTTTGAAAAAAGTAGTACATTGTAACGCAAAGCATTCTTTATTATTTTCTGTCTAATAAGGAGGAAGAAACATAGCAGTTTTAACACATTACTATTAGGAGATGCTGATAGTTCTGAGACACAACTGTAGAGGGTGACCGACAAGTTATACTGAGATCACTGAACAAGTACGTGTATGTTAACTTACAGTGCATCAGATATATGTATAAGCAGAGAAAAAAACAATGAGGTCCATCTAGCTTAAATGTTATAGGCAGCCTATTTTGCACTCAAGGTAAAATGTTACAAACACTGCCCAAAGGGCAGGTTATTTCCTGTACCTGTCTTATGCTATTGGACAGCAGGCAATCAGAATTCACTCCAGCTTCAAAATAATATATGTTAACTGCCCATAAAAATTTTAATCCCCGTGCAAATTGCATTTTGTGGCTAGCTTTTTCAGCGCCTTAGTTAATTTCACTTGATTATAATTGGAAGCATCTGACTATGATTAGGCATGCTTATTGCTGTAAAATAAATAAGCCCACTTTCAAACTTATTGTGCAAGTATTTTAATAAGATTTGCACACATCTCAAAGAATTCTATTGTATGACTCCCTGGTCTTGGAGTTACGTCAGCTGTGGAAGAGTCAAGCGAAGAGTTCACTGATGAGGTAAGGGATGCATCTGCAGATTTTCCTTGAGCATCAGCATCTGGATCTTTTTGACAAGATCTATAGTTGCTCACAGAACCTGATCGCTGTGGAGTTGCAGTCCCAGACTTTGCTTCAGTAATTTCATCTGGGAACAAGGGAAGAGAAGAGGGAAATTGGGTATCAGTATCAAATCAGTTCTAGGAAAAGCAAGTATCTTCCCCTTCACACACTTCTAAATCTTGTCTTTTAAAGTCTTGATTAATAAATAAACAGTTTTTGCTAACTGTATTTCATATAAAATAAAAGCTTGTATACATAGTAGCACAACAGCAAATGTTCTAATGCTAATTTAGGTTACTCAAAACAAAAACAGATCAGCATAAGATTAAGTTAAATAGCAGTTTATAGATTTTTTTTCTATCACCTACTTTATTCTATTTTTTTTCCTCTTTTGGGTATGTATACATTGTTATTATTTGTATTTCAAGATCATTCACTAGCATTATACCTGTTAGCATCTACATTCATTTGTTCTTTTCTTTTGAAAGTTTTTCACCATAGAATAGAATGTTGTATGTTCGGTCTGCAGCAACTTATGTTTACCTTCATAAGGAGAAAATAGTTTCATCTTAATAGTAGTGCTCTCTGAAGCATCACTATTCTTATTTTAAATACTAAACATTAACTTGGCTCTAAGCTGGCTCCTGAAAACTTATCTCAGGAGAAATGAGTGAAAAGGTAATTTCTCCTGTTTACACAAAGCTACTTTAGTTTACAAATTGTTAAGAGGAACAGAGAACAGTTAACCATGGTGGAGAAAATGGAATGTCAAATCAGTTTAACTATTGGAAGAGATACAACAAATTTGTGTCCCTGAGTTGTATTTCCTCAAAAGTAGAAACCAGGATTGTAGCAGACTGCCCTCCTCCAGCTCCATGGCTCTAAGCAGTCAAAAAAATTCATTTTTTCCATGCAGTGTTTTCCTAGGCATGTCATCTACACCACTGGCTGTAGGTAATTTTCTTTTAGTCTACTATGGCCATAAATAAGCATTGTGCTCAGTCTCTATTAGCTCCTCTGTTCATTTCATCTAATCAAGCTCTGTATACCGTCTTACTGCCACTACACAAAATACTTTTTTCTACTAAGCTCTTTCAAGATTTTAGTCCTTAGCATAGAATTTCTACCTCAAATTTTACCTACTAGTAGAACTAGTGGGTAAACTTTGCCTTGCATCTGATATCTCAGTGCAAAGGGGAAGAAATCTGGAAGGGCAAAAGGGAGAAAACTGATGGGTAGAAATACACAGTTTTAAGTTAGCGGTGGGGAAAAGTGATGCAAAGGCAATCATTCACTATCTCCAAAGTAGACTGATGCCCAACTGGTCTCAAGGTTATGTTCCCCAAAGCCCCTTTCTTTG
>WEIU01023495.1:269-16809 GCA_013389925.1 Aegithalos caudatus
CACTTAGACTTGTGTTCTGCTAGTAATACATGATATTCTGTCCTAAAAATTAAAAACAAGTGGATGAAACTGTCTAAAGAAATCAAGATTTACCCATAGTTTTTGGTGGGAATTGCCATTACAGTGAAAGCATTAATGTTCTGGAAACTTTCTGCAAGTATTTGAGTGTGATATATTGTATCATGATCTGTACTTTAGTAATAATATAATTAAATACACATTTTTTTTCTAAAAGGCCACTACCATCTGGTGATTAATGCCTGTTAAAAGCACAGTGATATTTCTTGTCAAGTGAGCCTTTTCTAAATCAATATCACTTAAGAAAGCTCATCTATTATAAATAACAACCTTTTACTTATTCAGTGTTTTCATTCCATTGAGTTTGTTGCAACTTTACTTAGCATTTTAGTAAAGCTGGGCTGACATTCCTAACATTCCTGCTAGTGCATGCATAATTAATAGTAAGCAAACAAGTTCAGGAAAATTAATAGTGACAACCAAAGCGCCAAGACCATTTGTTCATCTCTTTTGCCCGTACACATCCAGAAATCTTTCTTAGAGACTAATGTAGACATAGCATGGTATCTGAGAATCTCATAAAAAACAGAGCTCTCTGCAAGAGAAGAAAAGTTTAGAAACACTAAATGGAAAGTTGGCTTATGCCTTGGGTTTAACTATACATATTTCAGCTCTGGAATAATTTAAATATGGACTCTCTAGTATTTCTAGCCTCTAGAAAGCAGCCATTTTTGATATATACGTTTCTTAATTTGTTAAATTTCTTAAATTTGAAAATATGTGGAATTTCTGCAGGGTTTTTGTTTTTGTGGGGTTTTTTTCTGATTTTTTTCTTTGTCTGTTTTGTTTTGGGGTTTTTGGTTTGTTTTGAAATTTTGACAGCTGTATCTTTCCTTCAAAAAGCAGTGAAAAGATGGAAGACAAAATAAGAACATGAAACGTTCAGAAATCTTAAGATAATTGCTTAACTGCTTTGTGGTTTTAATGGAGGTTTCAACCCAAACAAGCTTGGTAAGAAAAGTTAATGTGACTAAATCTACCTGGGTTTTTGGAAAACAGTTTGGTGAAACACAAGATGACAGACAACTAATAAGTCATGAAACACCAGGCATCCAAGACAGATCAGTGAGCAAGTACACTGGAGGTAGAGGATTTGTAAAGGTGTTAGTAATGAAGAATCAGTAGTGAGAGTGAGAACTACAGAAGGGTAAAATCCCTTTTCTATGACCAGACCCTAATAATGTATTTTTACACTGAGTTATTAAGAAAGGAATGGTGCCAGCAATGTCTGAAGTTCTGTATCTAGATTCTCTTTGCCCACAGGTTCAAGTCATTACTCCAGTTAATCATACCAACACTTGCATTGTCTCATAGATTAGAGCACTAATCTCTAGTGAATATGTGTAAGTCGGTGGATTTATTTCTATTTTATTATTGCTGGGCTATGGAAAAGTATTTAAGCTAACATATTTCACCCAGAAGTATATTCCTAGAAAAGAACAGATGACTGACTGGCAAATTAAGAACTTTAACCTTTCAGAAGTATGCTTCTGTGTATAAAATTACAAGTGTATAAAATTACAATATTTTTAATTCACTTTCAGTTCTTTAAGTGAAAAGAATGTCATGCTAGTGTAGCCTGTATGCATATATATGTGCACATATTTCACATGTGATATTTGTAGCTTTAGATAGCAGTATGAAAAGCACTTCACTATCATGAAGAAGAACAAACAGCAAAACATTCACAAATATCAACTTTAGAAAGTGCATATTTGCATTGAAATATCTATTCAACTAGCTTGTTTGTTCCTCACTTTTGAAAAAAAAAACAACCTAATTTCAAACTTGATTTGGATAGCCAAGTGAACACTTTTGAATTTCCAGGAAAACACTGTTTTCTATAGTGCTTCAAAAATCTTTAAAAGTACCATGCATTTATTTTCTGATAATTCTTTACATAATTTATAGCATAGATGTAATGTCTACATCATCTGTAAACCAACCTTAGGAGACATTTTTTACACTTCCATCATAAATTTGACCTTATTCCAGGGAAGCATCTCTGATGAATGTAGTATATCTGTCACACATACAGTTTCACTTGAGCTGATGATATTTAAATAAATGCTCTTAGCATAATATAGAAAACATGACATGGTGTTCATGTTGCAGAATAACTTATTCATTAGAAATCAGTGCAAACATCTAGAGCTAGAAAAAAAGGCAAGTGTAATACTAAATTTTATCTGAGTAGAACTGCTCAGCTCTCATCCCTGACACAGACTCTAGGTTTGATCAGATGCATATCCTGCAAACTGAAAAGATTCAGTTTGCTATGTTAAATAAGAAAAAGAAAATATGGCAGCTCTGGCAGGTCCAGTTGTTCTTACTATAGAACCATGCTTACTATTTAATATTATTTTTGAGGAAATAGATGATAGCAGACCAATCCATGACCAGTGACAACTGAAGCAACAGATGTGTCCAAAAGACATGTCAAACTGCTTGCAGTAGTCCAAAAAGAAAAGAGGGAAGCCAGCTCTTAGATCACAATGCAGAGTGAGAAGCAAGAAGGGTGACTGTTTTGTCTAAGGGAGGAGAGACCTGCTTTATCTTTCCTGTTCAGCTCATCAGCTCCCCTTTCTTCCTACTAGAGGAGTCTTCATCATCCTTGTGTGACAGAGGTACTGTTGCAGATTTTATCTCTTCATATTGTTTTATCCTCTCCATTACTAGCACACACTTTCCATTTAATTTAAATTAATGTCTCCATTGAATGTGTTGGAGATTTAATAACTGTTCACATTACAAAAGATGCTTTTAAAATTTATTTTTACTTCTTTTTCTTTAACTAGCTGTGCTGGAAGCTGAACAAAAGAATGGTTCAATTGATCAATTTTTAAAAATTATCTTGTCGCCTAGTTTTGAATTGCAAATCACTGCAGCAGAAATAGTACATAGAGTAATCTTAGACAGTCCTAAAGCAAGTATTTTAGATCATCCAGGCAAAACTTAATCAGTGAAAGTTTAGAAACTGAAGTTTACCAAAATGTGGACATGTCAGGAGCACAAGAGTATATAAATCCTATTTATCCACATAATATATTGAGCTCTTTGTGATTTGATTAAGTAAAAGATAGAGGGAGCTTCTTTAAAGGAATATGCTACTGATTTCATCATACTGTCTAAGAAGTTAAAGCCTAATGATCATCCTCTCATGACTCTCTGTACTACTTTGTTTCAGGTAACCTCTGAACCCAAGAAAAAAATTCCGTATGTGTTTCTTCCTGAGGGACAAAGCAAAGTGGCATGTAAGAGAGCTAGGTGGGGTGGTGTTTTTTGTTTTTTTTTTTTTTTTTTTTTTTTTTTTTTTTTTTTTTTTTTTTTTTTTTTTTTTTTTGTTTGTTTGTTTGTTTGTTTGTTTTTGTTTTTTTTTTTGTCTTTCCAACCTGCTCAGTCATAATTATGGATAAAATTTTATACAATGTTTTGTTTATTCCTTTACAGATAAGGCCAAAGGCAAAATTAATGTGCTACTTAATGTCTCTGTCATTTTTTTCTAATCCTACTCTTTTAAATATAAATATAAATTAAATACAGAAACAGTGGTTGCTTTATATATTACCCTTGCATTTTATATATTTAACTATGGGATCACAGATTTTGACATGATGTTTTTCTGCAAAATGTGTTTTTTATGAAAAAGTTACAAAGATCTTCTGAAAAGAGATGATTGTCATCAGTATTTCTACAGACTTTTAACCCAATGCCAAACATACATCGTTTCTATTCAAATTATTTTACAGAAAACATTTTTGCTTCATTTTGCTTTACTGTCTCTTGCAATAAGGGTAGAGAGATTTGGCAGAAATGATACCCACTTGCCTTACAGGTGGTTCTCAGGTATCAGAAGGGTTGGGTGTGGCTTGGCTTAATTTCTGATTATAGCCAATTCAGCCCTACCAGCCTGGTTGAGTTTAATAAAACTTACACAATCACTGATTCATGAATCATACAGTTTTCCAATCCAATACATAAGGTTTGGCCAAGTTCCGTTAGAGCTTACACAATCCAGATTCATGAATAGTGCAGTTTATTGAAGCAACTGAGCAGCAAATGTTTCTAAGTATTATGCAGTTGTCAAATTGATTGCTATAGAAAATTCTATATATTAGGTATTCTACTTCCTATTGTTGAAATGGTATTTCCCACCACATTTCTAAACAATTATTTTGCACCTCTGTGTTCAAGGCTATTTAGTGTTCTTTAAACGTCACTGTATTATCCCAGCTCTCATCCACTGAAGAAGAATCAAATGCTTCAACCAATCTTATAAAACTTATTAAAAATATTAAAACCTCATTTTTAATAACATTCTTAAATTACTCTGGAAGGTTTTTCTCCACAATGTAGGCAGTTTCTTTCTTGTGATCTGGAACTCTAGTTTCTCATCACAGATCTGGGGGGCATGGTAGGGGAAATACAGAAGCTTCAAGCTGTTGATGGAAAATACATAAAAGATCAGAGTTATTTTCTACAAATCAAACATTTTTATTTTTTTTTATGCAACAAACCTTTCAAGATCAGTTGGCCTCTCAGGAGGTTAAGTGATTTAATTGTCTAGCTGTGAGGGAAATGAGTGTTATCTATGTCTTTTCCCCATGACCTCTCACTCCACTGAAGGGTCTGCTTTAAAGAGCAGAAAACAGGAGTTTGGTTGGGTGTTTGCTTATCCACTGAGGCTTCTCTCTGATTTGTTTATGACTGTTTTGCATAACACTGTGCAAAATATCACTTGCACATAAATTTGTTTCTCCACAGTTCATAGTTAAAATAGAAATTATTACGATAAATAGGATTTATAGAGCACTGATAAGGAGTCCTGCTGTTTTAGCTAGGTTTGATTTAATATGAATTCTGAATATGAAGAGACATGAAACCACAGAAATTGAAAAGAAGTTTTGATTTTTCTTTTTTTTTTTTTTTTTTTTTTTTTTTTTTGGGGGCAAAAAATGAACAAATGATTTTAATTACCAGCAAAAAAAAAAAAAAAAAAAAAAAAAAAAAAAAAAAAAAAAAAAAAAAAAAAAAAAAAAAGAGAGAGAAAAAAAAGACTTTTGCAATTATTTTCGTAAAACCAGAGAAGATTATAGGATTAATGTGTTATTATATGAGTTATATACTATCAATCGCAAGCATTTTTTGGTTGCACTACGTTTATGTAAGTTTCAAATTATTCAGCCTGTTCAACATAAAGTATTTCAAGAAGTACGCTCAAAACATATTAGTCCAGTCCTACAAGTAGTTTGGTTAGCCATGCATTATAGCTTATTAAATGTAAGACCTACATTTCTGTAAAACATATAAATCACTTTTTAAAATAGCATTATTTATTCAGCCATGCTTAACTGCAAAAGCCCACAATTTTCACATTTACCAAAAAAGTGACCTATTAGTTTTTAAGCATTAAAGGTAAAATGAGAATTCTCTGCCTACCTGCATGAAAAGTTCTGTCTTCAGATAAAAATCTAATCTGCAAAAGACTGACTTTTATGGAAGAGATCTGTTTGACACAATTTGGAACTGTGATGCAACACATCTGCCTTTTGTTCTTTTGGATGCAAACAAAAGTGCCAGCCATACAGTGATGGTGAGACTGGCTTAGTCAGAAGTTTGCTTGTGTCCAATGAGGTTCATAGTCTTCTGAATTTACACTACTGTCCTCATCCTGAGAAATAAAATATCAGATTAGATTTATGACTATATAATGCTTTTACACAGATGCTTAATCTGATATGGGAAGGCACCCTTTAGTATAATAGACACAGTCATGCTTTTTTTAACAGCAAATGATAGAAATAGCTAAACAAACCAGTCATATGCCAGAGATATATCTGGCAATCAACAAAGGCTTTGAATATTATTCTTGACTTTAGAACTCAAAGAGTTACAGAATTAAAAATTCAAGATTTAAACATTTGATTTGCAATATGAAAATCAATTTGTTAACTCCTGGATTTTAGCAGGTAAATATCAACTTTTAATTTTAATCAATTCTTGAATTCTAAAGAAGCTTTATAATTTGTCCTGAAATCAACCATGGTTAAAGTTTTCAGTACTAATTTTTTTTTAGATTTAGTATCCCATATTAAGTCTCTAAGGAAGCATGGACTTTACATAATTCTGAACATCCTCTCTATCGAATAACATTACACTCTTGGCAATCCCCCCTCCCACTGATCTGGGCCGAAACCAGGACAGGATACAAGATTTTAACTTCTGAAAGCAAGTTTGGAAGCAGTCCGTGAGCTTTGAAAAATGCAAGGAAAAAAAAAAAAAAAAAAGACATAATTTTAATTACAAAAAGAGTGAGAAGTGCTGGAACAGATGTTTCATCCACTTCCAATCATGTTTATTTTCAAGACACCTTATATTTTAATCTGAATCTTAATAATATTAAAGAATGTATCCCCATTCTACTCAGTTGTGCTGTTTTAGCACGGAAGTGATTTTTTCCAAGGAAGTTATAGCAAAATGTTGACAGCTTGACTGATCAATTAAACATGGGATACGCCTCTGGGCTACACAGGTTAAAAATCAGAGGAATTCCAGGAAAACTCCTTTTCCTCCTGGCCTTAGGACAGGTGACAGGGGTGGCAGGGCCGGCCCCACTCCGCCGGTCCGGGCCGTGCCGCTGCGGCCGGCTGGGGCCCGATGCCTCCCGGACGGAGGGAGGAGAGGGCGGTGCGCCCTGTCCCGGCTGAGCCCAAGCCCTGCTCACATCTGCCCCTACCCTGCACCTCCATTGCTGCCTGGGCCCCCACACCTTCCTCAAGCGGCTGCCAGGCAGCAGGGGGCTGGAAGCCCAGCCGCACAAGAGATCCCGGCTTCAGCCCCAGCACGGCCTGAATTTACTATCTCCAGCCATTTCCCGGGGGAGAAGCAGCATGCTCTCTGCAGAGCTGGGAGACTGTTAACTCCTTCCTTACACAGATGAAGCTTGCAAAGCACTAACCTTCCTCTGAGGGAGAGAAGAGCCAGAGTGAAAGGTGAAGAGACACGGCATGAGATTGAAGTCAGTGAAGAGAGAGAAAAAGTTCTAGGTTAGAGGAAGATGGAGGAGTTGCCTAGTTTGGGCTGGACTTCTCTTGTGAGGACATGGAGACTGGGTTAAAATATCCTTTTAAACCATGGAAAATATACGCTGGGGAGATAATGACAGTATTTAAATTGTAAAGATAAGCAAAGGCATTTTGCAGACTTAGGGGGACTAAGTAAATACTGAAGTAGCTGTGGTCTCTTGAGAAGCCTGAACAGAGCCAAAGATGAGACATAGATGAGGATCTACCCCTAGAAAGGGAAAAGGTCTATGTTCCTCGAGATGAAAAAATCCTTTGCTTTTGGAACCATTCATCTTTAAAATAGTACCCCATGAGGGTGCATGAATCCGATGCAGCAGTGGGAAAAGCTGCTAAATAGGAGGGCCTTCACCGTTTGCAGAGTTTCCAGGTGGCTGCAGATTTGTGACATGGGAGCCACCAGAGAACTGTTTCTTGTGGTGATGTCTCGAACTTTCTAAGAGAGGCTTCTCTCTCTAAAGAACTGATGAAAGATTTTTTTTTTTAAGGTGGTGAAACTGACTGAAAATTGCAGGTTTTGTCTCCTTGTGTTGTTAGTAGGAAAGTGAAGAATTGTAGGAGGGAGGAGAAGTGTTTTCATTCTGATTTTTATTAATTTTTTTCTCTTTTGTAATTCTGTTAATAAACGTCTTTATACCTCTTAAGTTTGAGTCTGCTTTGCTTTTCTCCTAATTCTATTTCACAGCATAAAAGAAGTAATGATTTTAGCAAACAGTCAAACTACTACACTAATTATGGGAAGCAGAAATTGGTGAATGTGAAACCACTACATCACTTAATGACATAAATTCAGCTGAAAATCAGCTTTTTGTAGTGAAATTAGAGATCATATCCTGTTGTTGGTGGGATCTAAATGTATTATCATTTTATCTTGTGAATTCAGGGCTAATATAAATAATAAATTACCTAGTAATTTAATTAGTGTTTTCTTTAAAAAAAGCCAAATTTAAGAAAAAAAAAAAAAAAGTAATACTCTGACTTCCTTTTCAATGGTCTATAAACAATAAACAGTAGGTCTTCAGCTGCAGAGTGGGATCCAATGCCATGCTCAAAATACTAGCATGCAACTAGTAAAACATAACAGAAAATGACACATCATAAGTTATTGCTGGCTCACTGACTCTAAGAAAGAAAGAGGGGATATTAATTAAAACCAGTGATGATTTAGACAGGAGAGCTTGCAGGGGAGGGGGAAAGTACACAGATAGATAATGTCCAGAAGAGATCTAACATTGAAATTATTCCCTTCTGCCCCTAACAGGAAAATTTGGTCTGTGACAAGAACAGGCCATTAACTGATGTGACCTGACTGGGCTTCTTCATGCTTCAAGCTGTATTATTAAGACAAATGAGAGGCAGAGTAGGTATGACTGCATAGGCAAGCAGATCACACCTGGGTGCATGTAATACTTTTCACACTGCATGACTAAAACAAAAGTCAAAGTTCAAGAAGGTCCATCAAGCAAATGATGGCATTATAGCTCAGGATGAAAAGATGGGGGAGAACAGGGAGGTATGATGAATGCTCTTCTACCAGAGGAATTATAAGCAAATGTAGTCTTTTTTGATAAAGTACTTAATTTTTCTTCTTATCTCAGGCCATTTAACAAATGGGGAAAAGAAAGAGTATGTTTCAAAGTTACACTTTTTACCTAATAATTTAAGGTATGTGTCAAAAAAATTACTGAGTTTATTACATTTTCCTCAATACATGAAAAAGAATTTATGTTTTGAAATGAGTTAGAGCAATGAGTTAGAGAAATGGGTGGGGGATAATAAAATCTACATTTCTCTACGATAGGAAAGCAAAACAAATACAATGTAGAAAAACTGTAACCGCTAAAACATTTTTTTCATTATTGATGCCAAATTGAAATAATATTCATAACGTAATGTGGATATTGCATGAATTCTTGTAAAAATCAAATGAGATAATTGCTTTCTCACATTTAGAGATGGAAACTTTAAATCAGAAAAACAAAAGCACAGAGAATGTTATTGTCAGCTTATTCATCAAAAGCAAAAGACCAGAATCAGTATTTATCTTGTATTGCAGGATTTTTGTAGCTGAAGATAGGCTGCAGGGATGGTGGTTAGAGCTGCTCAGGAATACACCTTTCTGCATGAAAGTCCAGAATAAAAAAGGACATTTTTAAAGGTTCCTTGGAATAAATACAACTACTCTAGACAGAAAAATTATGAGAAACAACCAAGAATTTCTTAAAGAAACTGTCTTAAAAGCAGAGCTCCAAATACCCCTATTGAAAGGAGTATGGGAGTCCTAATGAGAGGGTTTTTTTCCCATGAACTTAAGATGACTATAGACAACATACAGAGTGGGTAATCACAACTACTAGGAAAAAAAATTTCTGCAGGATAGTATGCATATTAGGACTAAAAATCAAAGTAACCGCTTTGTTCACTTCATTTGCCTGAAAATTCACTAGGAAATTCACTGATTACTTTTATGAGATAAAGCTGCACTACAACTAATAGTTCTAAACATTAATTTCTATTTTGAGATGAATGGAAGATAAGTAAAATCTCAGAAAACTAGAAATAGTTCAGCTGAAGGACAAACAAATTAATAGCAGTCCTGTTGAGAGGGACTTAGGGATGCTTATGGATGAAAGGATGGACATGAGTCAATAATTTCTTTTTGCAACCAGAAAGCCATTGGTGTCCTGGGCTGCATCCGAAGCAGCGTGGCCAGCACAACGAGGGAGGGAATTCTGCCCTCTGCTCATTTCTCATACAACTTCACCTGGAACACGGCATCCAGCTCTGGGGTCCTCAACACAATGTAAGATGAGGACCTCTTGGGGCAGGTCTAGAGGAGACTGACAAAAATGATCAAGGGAATGGAAAACTTTTCCTATGAGGACAAGGCTGGAACAGTTGGGGTTTCTCATCCTGGAGAAGGGAAGGCACCTGGGCTACCTTATTGTGGCCTTTCAGATCTGAGAGTGGGGTTTTAAGAAGCACAGAGACAAAATTTTATCAGGGTCTGTTGTGACAGGATAAGAGATAGTAGTTTTAAACTGAAATAGAATCAATTTAAATTAGATATTGAGTGTGGTGAGACAATGGTATGTGTTGTCCATAAATGTGGTACATGCCCTATGCCTGGAAGTGTTCATGGGCAGGGTGGACTGGGCTCTAAGCAACCTCATTTAGTGGAAGATGTCCCTGCTCATTGGAAGACCACTGGAACTAGATGGCATTTAAAGGCCCCTTCCAACCCAAACCATTCTATGATTCTATGGTTTTGCCTGTCTGAAACAATCCAACAAAAATACTATGTGTCAATCAGCTGAGGTCCAATTCACAGCAGAACTTTGAAGAAAATAGTCCTACAATTTATAATTTATATCTGCCAAAACTCAGTTGGTGAAGATATTTCTCTGTCTATCCAATATTACAACCTTCAAAAATGCTTTGACTCTTACGAATAAAGGCAGTGTTCCACATATGTAGACACAAGTAAAGACTGGGATGCTCTTTCCTGTGTTGTTCATGGGCAGGTTACGGGAACATAACCTGATTGCAGCTCAATCAAATGCATGCAGAACTTATCAGGAAACTGTTCAGAGAACAGGCAGCTGAACATTACAGTCAAAAGTACAAATAATGGGTTGAGCACTTTTATATGGAAATTGGACCATAATTCTTTATTATTTACTATTTTCAAGCTCCATAATGATGGATTAGCAGGTACATTTATCAAGTATGCAAACTGCACCAAAACAGGAGGTACTGAAAGCTGTGTTGGACAGTATCCATTTTATTCTACTGTTGACACTATTAGATGATCTGCTTCCAATGTCTTAAATCACTGCTTTATTGCACAGCCATGCTACAGCCACTGACCTGCACACTGTAACCCTTCTTTTTCCTCTGCAGTTTATTCACTGAATGTTCTTTCCATATAAGTACTATATAGAAAACCTGCTTCTCTTTTCAGAAAGGTGTGATATGGCATGCTGGAAATCACTTTATGAGATTTTACTTTAGTAATATCTTGTTTGGCTTTTTCCATCTGGTTTGTTATTAGTTTGTTTTGAGGTTTGGAGTTTTTTCTTTTCATTAAAAGCCTTTAGTATGGATTAACCTTTAACTGAAATCCATAATGACTCATCATTTATTTTTCACTTGTATTCCTATATTTTAAAAGTCAATAAAAATTCTAGAATTAGCACATAAGCATGTAAAATATAATAAAGTACTAGTATATACATGAAAATTCTGTAACTATACAAAGGAAAAAGAAACACCAAAACCTTTTAAAAGAGAACAGCTTTGGTTCTGATTTGATTTTGTATTTAGCTGTTCAAATTGGGTAATGGCCAACAATAAGTTAAAAAGAAAAAAAGTACCCTGGTGACCTGCTAATAAACTCGAGATCCAGAAATCAATGACAAGCAAAGGGTCACTGTCTAATAAAGCCAAATAAAGGATTTTAAAGCTTTCACCTACTTTACATGAGAGGCCACCAAATGCACAGAAACCGAGTTCCAACTCTATTGACATAGTGAGCAAAACCACAGTGTCTTTCTTTGGTAAACACATTAGTAAAATAGAAAGGAAATCAACTGTTATTTCAGCACAGAAAAATACTTAAGCAGCTATAACTCTTCATGAGTGTTTTTTGTGTCTATCTGACATGTTATCAATTCACAGTACCAAAGATGGATATAGCAGGACAGATTTTCAACTGACCTGTGAAAATCTGTACAATTAATTTTTTCAAAAGCTACATTTGATATATTTACACTCTTTAAATCAGTTAATTTCTGAAAGTGGCTATATTTTACAGAATATGAAATATGACATTTCTTAGGAAAATTTTCTAAGAAATACAAAACAAGTTTTGAACTTCTATAGCAGGTTATTTTTAATTTTATTTTTAATAGGTCTATATGTATAACCAATACAATTCTTTCTAATCTACTTTTGCCTTCAAGTCTACTTTTGTCTTCAAGTTTAGTTTTATTCTAGTAGTCTTTTCAACAGTGATGGACAAAGTAATAAAAAATTCAGCTAAATTAACACAAAACTAATTACAGTCTAAAAGCACAACTTTAAAAGCAACTTTCTCTTATTCAAACCATAGGTGCATATTTAACACATTTAAATCCTATTACATCAGTATGGCACTTGAGCACTTGACCAGTAAAGAATTTCAGTTATCCCAGCCGGATGCACATAGTTATCCTAATAATGCCTATGAACAGCCTTAGATACCTATTACCCAGAGACACTGTTCATGCACCAAGAATGAGCACTGAGTATGGACACCTTCCTTAAAATACCTAACCGATGTGAACTGAATGTGTACAATAGTCAGTGTTTTTTCAAGGAAACTAATAGAACTACCAGCCCTTGGAAAGACTATAATCTGAAGAACTGCATTCCTTTGACAGCTGCAGGAATAGATGTGATTTGACAACATTCAACTGATCACTTTAATCACTGTTACCCAAAGACTGGTAACAATCTTCACTTCTTTATCACTGACAGTCAGCTAAGTGTACGAGGATGAAGTAGGATACAACCTGCTGAATGAACTTTAGAGTTAAGGGAAGGAAAAGTGTGTGAGTGATAAATGGATGCATCTGGATGTCACCCAACACTGTCTCAGATATAATGTTCTCAGATATAAAGAAAGTAATTTCCTCTGGGCAGTGGGTCAACCCTATGAATGATGATTTAAGGTACAGAAAGGCAGCCTATATAGCTGAAGCTTTTATTTAGCATATGTGCATAGTAAAATTGAACTGATCCTGACAGGAATCCTAAAAAAGTTGAGTGAACTGGAACATTTTTTAAAATGAAAGTTAGAGAATTTAGCTTGAAATCTGAATTTCATCACTTGTGGAGCCATTTTACTATGCATCGTTGAGTCTTGACAGTGTTAACATATAAAGCCTTTTCCCTTCAGTGCAATACCTGAATTTTATTCAGAGAAGATATTTTTTATTTATGAATCTTGTTCAGGGGGAAAAAAATGGACTTTTAATTCAAGCTTCAAATGCGTTGCAGCACTACTTTGCTAACACAACACATGGGAATAGTAATCTCCATCAAGTGAAGCAAAAATGACTGAAACTATCTGAAAAGTGTTGCAAGAGCTTCTTTGAGCCTTGATCACTGCTGTGGAAAATAAGAGGTAAAGGAAGCAATGTTTAAAATAGACTAAAGAAAGAATTTCTTCTTGTCTTGTTCTCTGCACAAAACTACATGGAATTTTATACAACATTCTAAACAATTAGATTTAAAGGCACAAGACACAAGAAAATAGTACCTCTTTCTATGCTTGAAATAAAATTTATATTTTCTTAAGGCAAACACTGTTACAAATGGTGATGTACAGTAACAACTTACTCAGGAGTTCACAATGTATTATGTTCCAAATACATATTATGCAATATTCATGATTTTTTTTTTTTCCTGCACATACTGTGGCAGTACTGGACAAAGTTTGGGGAGAATTTTTCAATATAGAGGGGTTTTTCTTGTGGGTCATAGTTTTTATCATATTAACTTATGTTTTAGAGGCTCCTCTATCTTCATTCACACCAAGAAATGGATCACACTTCTGTTTGTGGTACTTCAAATTCAGTTTGAAGTTTATAGGAGTGGCAGAATCTAATGGCAAGATGAGAATGACGTTTCCTCTCTGCAGTTGTTTGGTAACTAGGCTTTACTGCCAAGCAGAAAACCATCAAATATATTCTCTGAGCTAGATGTATTAAATCACATCAGCTGCCCTCAAGCTGTGAAAAGCAACAAAATAAGAATAGCTAGGTGTTGGCTGCCAGACACCCACCAAAGCATCTCTATCACTCCCTTCTGCATCTGGACAGGGGAGAGAAAATATAATGAAGGATTCATAAGTTGAAATAAGGACAGAGAAAGATCACTCATCATATACTTTTATGGAAAACAAGAGACTTGAATTAGAGATATTAATTGAATTTTTTACTAGCAACAGTCAGGATAATTAGAAGCAAAATAAGACCTTAAAACACTTTCCTCCCCATCCCTTTCTCAGTGACACAGGGAGACAGGGAATAGGGGTTACAGTAGTTCATTGCATGTTGTTTCTTTCTGCTGCTGATGGAGAGGAGTACTTCCCCTGCTCAGTTCTCCATGAATTTTCCAATGAGTCCGTACCATGGGCAACTGTTCTTCACAAACTGCTGCAGTATGGGTCACACTTCCATGGGATGCAGTCCTTAAGGCACAGTCCTTCATGTCCATCTGGACCATTGGGGCATAAGTTCTATCTGCAAACCTGTTCCAGTACCGGTTCCACTCTTCACAGGTTGGCAAGTCCCTGACAGGAGCCTGCTGCAGCACAAGTCTCACACGTGTTCGTGGACTCCTCAGGCCTTCCCCTGCTCTGACCTAGGCTTCCTATATGGACTGCAGATGGATCTCTGCATCATGTGCTCCTCCACAGGCTGGAAGGGGACAGCTGCTTTATCACGGTCTGCACCACGGACTGCAGGGGAATCTCAGCCCTGGCACCTGCAGCATCTCCTCTCTTTCCTTCTCCACTAACTTTGGTTTCTGCAGAACTGTTCATCTTACATGTTCTCATCCTGCTCTGCTCCAGCTGTAATTACAACTGCACAACTTTTTTTCTTCTTATTTAGTGTGCTACCTCAGACAGTTTGCCACCATTTCTAATTACCTGAGCCTTGGTAGGAAGTGGGTCTGTCCTGGAACCATCTGGCATTGGCTTTGTTGGACATGGAGAAAGCTTCTAGAAGCTTCTCACAGAAGCCACCTGCTACCAAAACCTGCCCATGCAAACCCAGTACACTGGGCAAATGTTGCATTCTTATCTGACCAGTAAACAGGAGGGGGTACTCTTAAATTTGTGGAATGCAGGTTGTAGTCACAGTTAATTCAAAGGGCAGTCCAAAGAGCAGCAACATTCTTACTGACTTTTATAGAAGTTAGCCTGGACAACATACGGATGAGATGAGATGAGACAGTCTTCTGGAAATCACTTAGGAGTCTCTGAAAAAGGAATGCCAGGCATATTAAAATCATGGATGTATCATGGCTGTGTTGTGTCCAGATGTCCAGACCTTGACAGCAAGGGTGACTCCTGGGTGGAATGGCCAGGATTTGGGCCTGAGAGTGAGTGCTGAGTGGTGCCTATGGCCAGGAAGTTCAGGACTGTGGGGAGATGGAGACCAGCCCTGCTGCAGCATTGCTCAGACAGGGGTGACCCCAGTTTATGGTTGTCAAGTTAAATGCACAAGAACACATTAACATAAATCATTATAGACTTGTCTACCCAAACTTGATAGCAAAAATTGATCATTAAATTTTTAAAAGCTTTTAAGTTTCTAAAGATGTATTTTCCATTAATTGAAGAATGTAAGAAAAACAGAGAAGTTCAAAAAGAGTTTTCCTGCTCTACATATCCTATTTGCTTGTATTTCTGCCATGCCTTAGAGTCAAATCATACAATAAGTTAAAATCAAAGTTACTTAAAAATTAAAAGAAAAACTAGCCAGTGGAATTGTATTAGGGGAGTCTGGACCTTGTCCACCCAGTTTTGAGGTTAAAAAATGAAATCAAGACTTCTATTTGACAGAGGTCTAAGTGACAAGCAACATAAACAAATAGTTCAGCTCCCAGGAACATGGGAAAGCAGAGCTTCTTATTCCTTCATGCTTATATCCCCTGATAAGATATCAACAGCTATGACTCCCAAGCACTGAACTGTGTGACTTCTTCATACAGAAAACTCTTTCCCTGTGTTGTCACACTCTCTGACAACAGTGTGAATATACTGCAGCTGGATGTGTGACAGCAAAAATTTGTTCAGAAAGCCTACACTGCTGGGGAGCAGTTTCAATCCATCCAGCAGTACACAAAAGATAGCTCATCATGCTCAGCTGAACAAAATTTAGGCTTCAGGAGAAGATCTATTCTGATGTAGGTCAGCCTACCACGGTGCTTCTGCAGGACAGAAAGACAAAACCCATCATTATCTCTTTAAACACAAAAGCCTTGATTTATAGGCAGTTACCTAAATTTTGTCTCATATAGAGTGGTTAAAATAGAAAAATTTTGAATAAAAAAGTTGGAATCTCACACATCAGTCATATTTTTCCCAACATAATATAATGTATGTTCTACAAGGCTCTTAGGTAATATAGAGGCATCAGTTATAACTAAAATATAGATCTGAACTGTGGCCACCTCAGCTACTTTGAAACAGAAAATTAAATGCCTCCAAGCACACACCACCCACTGCCATTTCTACCTTAATATGACCCCAACACCTTGTAATGCAAAAAAAATTTCCCCCAGGAAGGCTATCAGGATAGCATCTTTGAATTAAAAAAAAAAAA
>WEIU01023495.1:25520-37718 GCA_013389925.1 Aegithalos caudatus
TGGCATGAGGCACATGTGAAAATTGCATAGCATGGTGGTACACGATCTAAATTGACCCATGGACAATAAAGTAGAGTAAGGAGGGTTCAGCAAGAAAATTTTACTTTCATTTCCTGTCCACCCTAGCTTTATATTTGAATTTTATGACAGTCTGGGAAAGGTAGCCTTGCATGCAACAAGTTTGTTGTGAGCTATGGTATAATATATTCAAATATGTTGGTTTTTGACAAGGCCTGGTAATTTCTTTGAGTAAGAATGAGTGACTCCTGTGCACTTTTTTCATATGTGCCTGAGCTTGATCATTGTAAATGTCTTTGACTGCTTTTGTCTTCTGTGTCAACTTAGGATAATAACCATGGCTTTTACCACCAATCTGCATTCATGGATGTGCAATTCCCCAATTCACTCATCTGGAAAATGTATTTGTCCTATAACACTGTACATCAGTTTCAGGACAGTGATGGTTGGAGAGGAACAGTTGCCGCAAGTAAAAGTAATGAACCATTTAGCAGTTATACTGCAGTATGGTATTTCTCTCTGACCCTATCTATCTGTAGCAATAATCATGTGAGACAGCCTTTGAAACAGTGGCACAACCAAGGGACTTTACCAGGCATTACAGATCTAGTTCAAGTTCCAATACCATTTCTGACACTGGCCTCATTAATACAACTGTATCATACCTAAGTTGTAAAGACGGAGCATCTTTAGATGTTCTGGTTGCTTGGTGAGTAGGCAGTACAGGAGTGGAGACAAACTAACACGTTCTGGTTGTGATGAGGAATACAATAACCCATCACCATAGCAAAGAGCACATTTTATTTGAAAAATACGAATAAAAGATTTTGTCCCTTTTGTTTATTAAAAGAAAATGTAACAATTTATATCAGTAACACTTGCATAAGGAGGTATACTTTACATTATTCTTTTGTTAAAAAATATATATATATTTTTGGAGACTTTGGAAAAATAAGAATGGCCCAAAACTTGCAACACACTTCTAATGTTCCTTAGAATGCACTGTGCCATTTATACGTACTGCAAGTACAAGGTCTTAGCACTTTATAATCCACAAAGCAATGCTAGGCAACATAACTTGATACTCTTCTTTGCATTCAGAATGTTCCCTTTGTTACACTCGTGTGAGCTTATGAGTTTGGTTAATTCCAGACTGGTCCAATACTTATATTTTCTACAGGATGATTAAAAAAATTCTTAGACCATTTTAACATTTTGTAATTCCTTTCAAGTACCAGAAATACTACTTTCCCATAGACATTTTCTTTCAGGATTCACAATTTAAACAACTGCATCATTTAGAATTAAAACTCAAAAATGTTTGCAGTTTTTGAAGAAGAAAGCAGAAAAATAAAGTGCATAACAGAGTGAAATTACTTTAAACTTTTACAGTATTCTATGTGCATGTAATGAAAGGTAACACTGATAAACACATGAATTTGTTTTCAACATATGAATCTTAACCCAACACCAGCTGAATTCAAGCTCTTCCTTATCTTTAAAGTGCATCAAACTACATTTTTGACAGGTTTTAGTTTGACAATATAGTTTCACATTTTACAATTCTTATACTGACCATTTTTTTCAGATTATTTTGACTTGTCAAGATTACAGCATACTCAGTGCCCTCACCATTACAAGAAAGAGGATTTATTTGAAGGAATGCAACTAATCATTTTGGTGGACATGTACTATTGGTTGAATGGTTGTTGTAGAAATCAAACCATAAATAGAAAAGCCCTTAAGTATCACTTTGCATGTGCCATTTAACTTTACTCAGTATTTCCAGTTTAAGTCAAATTGGCCATTTTCAGCATTTAGTTGTTAAGCAGCAACAGGATTACTATTTAGGCCAATAGGAAAATATTTGAGAATATGAGTACACAAAAGATCCATGAAAGCTTTAAGCATAGTCTATATAATCAGACTTAACCATAAACTGAAAAAGAAAAAGTTTCCCACAGTAATTTCACTGAATATATACTTTGTTTAAATCAGCAATGCTACAAAATGATTGTGCCATCCAGTGTTAATTTTCATTCACTTCAGCCTAGGTCAACATAGAATTTCTCAAATATAGTTTGAATTTGTTTTTAGGATACAAAGGACCAAAGGAAAAAAAAAAAAAAAAAAAAATAAAGGGATACTGGGATAATAAAACTGTAAACCCGTTATTTCTGCACTGTGAGGCCTTCTTCTGTGGCCCTGAAGATTTAATATTCTGTTATTTGTCATGCAAACAACACGACACTGTGATGTGTATTTGAATAAAACACAGTAAGCATAGCAAGCATGCAGACATATCATGATAGAAGAGTACATCTGGCGATCACTGTGGAAAGGACGTACCAAACAGGACACACCGCAGCATCACAGAAGCACCGTCTCAATAACCCTGCAGTTTTCAAGGATTCAGGTTTCCTGTGGTACGATGCATGTGCTGTATAGCAGCAAGGAGAGCACCAGGAATGATGAAAAGGGGATTATTATTTCTCTGAGATATTATTGACTTAAACTGAATGTTAGTGTAAGGAATGACTAGTTGCTTGTGTCACTGCACCTCTGTTGCCTTTAAGCCTGAACATTCTGTGATGTAAATAAAAAAAAAATCCCAAAACAATGGCACGAACACTGGTTAAAACACAAAATACAATTGATTTTCCCTGCTTTGGTGCAGGGCCAGAGGGAATAGACATAAAGATAACTGATACCTAGTTCTCAAAACTAATACAACAATGAATGCAATTTTCATGCAACTGTGATACAAAGTATTATGATAATAGAAATGCTGAAACATTTTGTTTTTAACACAGTACTCATACAGTATAAAAATTTAGATGTTGGCATAAAGCAAGTGTGACCTAAATAAAAAGAAAATTTCTCCTAATAAAATTGCACACTACTAGTTGCTTTATTTGTGACAAAACTGAAACATATCCTAATTCTACCCCCAAAAAAGACAATAAAAAACAACCATTCTTAGCTTCTGTGTAACTCTTACTGCATCTAATTGCACACTACAGTAAGAATGCCTTCTTAAATGCTTTTCTAAAAGATTCTGTATTTCATTAAAAGTATATTAAAAAAATAACAAAAATTATTAAACTACTTTCAAGTCATCAGAAGAGTATCTTAGGGTTCAGGTGCTTTTTCCTACTAAATTTTCCTGTGGGTTCAGATTCTGAAAGACAGAAGACACATTACAAATTTTCAACAAAATAGTGTACTAAAAACAATTCTGGAACTACAGTGCAACTAATGCTTTTTAGAGCGTAAAAGTTGCTTACAAAGCTACTTGCTATTTTCTCCAGAAGGCTGTTTACACCAAAAGCAGTAAAAAGAAAAATCCCTTCAAAGCAAACTGATCAGAAATTTCAGTCATGTCTAGGACCTATCCAACCACAGAGTAAAGAAAAGAAGGCTTAATGAGCTAGTTTACCTATGTGGCTCACAGTAGATCAGCAATAAATATAGGCCCTTCTTTACTAAGCTGAATGTAAGTGGCACCTAAAATATAGTGGGAGGAATCTAGTGCATCATACCAATCTGTATCTGCACGCCAGACTGGAGAGTAAGAAAAACGTACAGAGCTTCTACTCTGCACAGTTTTCCAGTCAAATGCATACTGGAAGAAGTCCATTTCCTTAAAGAGGTGATACAATTAAAAGCAGAGGACTGTTAATAGTGATTGCGAGTATTATAGGTATAATCCCTCATGGGATATTATGAGTTCCTGGTCCTCTCACAGTATTATCACCAGAAAGACAAAGAAAAGGTTAAAATTTCAAACAAAGGAAAGGAAAAATCAGAATCTTCTAGATGAGGTGCTAAGTAGGCTATGTTATGCAAAACTGTTTAGCAGATCTGTGGCTGTGAAGCTAAAAAAAAGGGGGGAAAAAAAACTGGATTAGGTGTTAAGCAGCCTGCTGTGTTAAGGAGAACTATCATTTCTGCAATGCTACAAAGTTACTAATGTAAGAAATCAATTTACTTAATCCATAGGAACCACATTAATGGTATATTTCCTTCACTGACTTAAAATACTCCTGTTTCCATGATGCTTGAAATAGGGAAAAACCATCTTGTTCTGCTGAGGTGGCAATCACTCTAAGAGAAATAAATATCAGTAGATTGAATTTAAAAGAAAAAAAATTCATCACCTAATTTGCCTTGCTTCAATTTTCACAATCCCAATGTCTTACCAGCAGCTCTATTTTGCCTTTAGTCACACACAGAAATAGAAAAACATTATGATTAAGAACCCCGGGTTTTAAACAGACTGTTGTAGCTTCTGGATTCACTCTAGCAAAAGATTTTAAAAGCTTCAACTCTTGACATAAATGAAGCACAGTCAGCCAAACAACTGCATAGTTTACTGGTGCTGCCATTGTTGTTTTTATTGAAAAAGCCTATGCTTCATCTGCTTCTATGCATAAAGAGTACTTTGGGCTTATTCCATTTAGATGAATGATGTTCCCATGAAAAGACAAAAAGAAAAAGCATAACACTGGAAACAACAGTTCCTCTAGCACGCAGTAACAGCAGGTCTGGGGTTGTGGGCTAGAGCTGTGTTTGAGCTACAATAATGATGCCCTCCATCTGTTAGCTGGTTATGGATGACAAGATTATGAAGGACATAATGAAATGACAGCTTCTCAATGCAACCTGCTAAGTCAATAAGATTAAATCATCAAAGGACCATTTATTTAAGAGGACGGGTGTGGCTTATCACCTCTGTAAAGGAAACAAACTGGTAGCACTTCTCACACTGATAGTAAACCTCATTGTCTGCCTCATGTTGGGATCACAAGACCTAGAGCACAGCTAGAAATGCAACACCAAAACCACCTGCAAGAAATTTGATCCTCTGTTAGCACTCTTCTTAAACAGACACGACCATAAACTTACTGCAGCTTGGAGCTGTTACGAATATTGCAATAAAAATGTCATTTCTTGGATTTGCTTTAGGTGTTGTTGCAGATAAGGTACCAGAGACTTTAATGAGCAATTAAAAAAAACAAAACAAAACAAAAAACCAAAAAACACAAGGGACAATAGATTCTTTTTTCTGTATTTTCCAAAATTTGACTTTCTTCCAATTGGAGAACCCAGTTTCAAATATGAAAAGGGCACTTGTTCTACAGTAACTGCATACAACTTACTCAGTTCCAAGTACTGTATTCACTTTTTTTTTTTTTTTTTTTGTTACCATTGTTGTCATTATCTGTCCAGTTGTTTAGGAATTTCTCTGTTCTGGGAATTACAACTAAGTTGTTCTTTCTGGTTCTATTTCCCCATAGAGTTCAGCTAGTTTCTTGAACTCAGGTCCCCAGTCTCCAAGGTAATTATAATCCTGGTCGGAGTGTGTCGTTGCTGAATCCAGAGAGCTGATGGACCCAGCTTCTGATCTATGACCCTCATAGGCATATGTCTGCAGGGAGTCATACGGGGGCACACTGGGGTCCAGATCAGCCTCTGCCAGTCTTTGTTTAATGAACTCCTGAACATCTATACTGTCAAGGCTTGAGGAGGGATGATGCCTGGACAGAGGCTTCACTTCAGGACGGACATCCCTCCGGTATTTTGACTCTTCAGCAGCAGATGGATTCCGCAGCGCTGAGATGTCAAATGCTTCTGTGTCTTCCTCTCCACCGCCCTCATCATCGTATGTCACAACATTTTCCCGGACATCTTCTTCTGAAATGATCAAAGGCTCCTTCTTGCTACGTCTTAGGGTGATGAAAAGCACCACAATTGCTAAAGAGAAAACTGCAGATATTAGAGTAGGTTTAAAGTTTACATCTGAATATGTTACAGAAATAGCAGATACTAAGTCAAAAATACAGAGGTGTCATATTTTCAGGCTGGTATTTTCAGTACTGGTATTTGGGATCATCTTCTACTTAGTTTTTTAGGGATCTCATAAACGAGATAAATGGAGATAACATTCTTTCAGGTAAATGAAAAATGAGTAACTAAAGTTGTCATGTTTCAAAAGCATAATCCAGGGCTTTCAGTGCTTCATTAAAACCAATGTTTAGCATATAAATTGAATTACTATGTAAAAGTTTTGGGGTTTTTTTCTTATGAATATTCAATTTTGCGTAATCAAATACAAAATTACAAGATAAATATAAAACTACATATTTTAAAACAGCCTTCTGACAAGAAAATACTGAAGTAAGCCATAAGGAAATTAGGTTTTAGGAAATCTAGTCTTTGGGAAAAATATCCTCAAAATATCCTCTCAGTTACACTACAATTACTATTATTTCTTGAAATCTCTATAAGAATGCAGAAAATCACGAGCAGCACAGAGTCATGTATGTAGCAGGTTGTCTCTCTGACAGGAAAAAAATACCCAAACCAACCACAATATTAACTAATGCATAACATTGGAAGTGGCCTGGGAAAATAAAAATACCTAAAAAGAGTCAAGAGGAAATGCATTTGCAATGGCATTAATCTTATGAGTCTGCTTGTAATCTCCTATGTCCCTTGTCCCTGTAGATTATGTTGTGCATTGCTATCAGTTTATTACACAAAGGTAATTAAGAAATGGGTTTTGTAGAGTGCTATTGATGCTTCTTACAGCATAATGCACTTCAAAAAGCCTTGCCCATCTATTTTCTATAATTTTTCACACTGTTCAAGACATGGAATTAGAGTCAGTCTCTTTTTGAAATCTTTCCAAATTACAGAAATAAAGATCTGCTGTGCTAATTAGTTGATAACCTCTGAAAAAAAAATTCTACTGGATTCCAGATATTCACAAATGTACTTTAAAGGCTTTTTTCTCTATTAACTTTAGCTAAACCTTTCCCCTCTAATCACAGCTATGTGTTTCTAATTGCCTCCTACCAGGCAACCACCAGTTCAAAAGCATACCATATTGAAACCTAATGCCCTGCCAGATTCTGAGAGGCATCAGAGGGACAGGGCTACTCAGTATTGGAAATGGCTTACCAAGAAGAATGACAATGCAGAGCAGGATGGCTATTAAAGCTCCTGTGCTCAAGCCAGCCGAGGAGAGGAAAGCTTCAGCATGGCAGGTTCTCACTCGTCCATCTCTCTCACAGGCACAGACGCGGATGGTGAGGGTGCTGCTGCTGCTGAGAGGGGGCACGCCGCCGTCAGAAATCAAAACTGGGAGGTAATAGGTATCCTGAGTGGTTCGACTGTATCTCCTTCGTTTTGTCAGGATACTGGCTGTATTATCTACAATAGAGATGAGAAAAAAACATAAGGTTTTTACTGCTTATTTCCCATCAAATGGAAGCATCTGGCATCTTAAAACTAGCCAGTCCTAACTGGTGAAAGTGCACAGTCTAGAGTTAAAATTTGTCAGGAAGCCTTTCTACCCAATAGAGGAAGAAGGGGAGGAGGTGGAAAGTAACTAACAATATATAAATAAGAGGATTAAAAACTCTTGTATTTTCATTGGAATCTAAATGATCTTAGTGACAAACATTTTGGGCCCAATTTGCAAGTGTTTTCATCCTATGTGATACCATTGGTAGCATATGGACCCTTGTCAATTTGAATACTTGGAACTATGAAGACATCTATTGTGAAATTTTTGCAGTACACAAAATCCTCTTGATTCTGAAAAGAATATTAAAAATTATTTAGTAAAAGCTAAAATAAAGACATTCATGTTTTAGTGTTTGCAAAAGGTTTTAAAGCTTAAGTAAAGTTTCAGAAAACATCTGAAAGGAGAGTGACCAAAGACATATGCTTTGGAGAGGTCTGGAGAAAGAGGAAAGACAAAGGAAGGCAAAGGAAGGGAAAAAGAGTGGTTATTGCATGTTCTAAACTAGTAGAGTTCAAAGATAGATAAGGAAGGGGGAGGTAGTGACATAAGACTTTTTCACCCTTCTGTTACCTATGGGTCCATCTGCAATAGACAGAAAAGGAAAATCTACTGTTTATTACATACACATTGCAAGAGCTTTTGTAGGCACTAAGGAGGGTAGGAAGTTGCCACACATATCCCTTTAAGTCCAAGAAATTTAGAGGCATAAAGAGAATGCAGGGAAAGAAATGCTACAACATTATATAGCTACAGTTAATTCATATGTATAAAACTTATTTTCAGTTTGTTGCCACCAGTATGAAATCACTAGCCTCTGAATAGAAGTCCAAGATAAATTAAAAAAAAAAAAAAATTGGACAGTGAGAATTTGAAACACAAGCAGTTGTGGAGAGAGAGAGATGGGGACTGGTAAATGTAAAGAGACATTAGAAGAAAAGAGTTTTCTTTTTGTATTGCTTGTCACATAGTTTCCAAATTGTGGTGTTATGATTGGAAATTTTTAGCAAACAACAGAAGGGTGATAAGTACTAAATGCATCTGTCAGGTTTCTCTTCCTATTACAAACAAACAAACAAGAAATTTTCTTACTTTTCCTTACCACTGTAGCTACAGTATTAAATGGCTTTATCGATCTAAGGAAAAACTAAATCCATGTCACTCTGAAAATCTAGTGCAACAATATAGCCAGTGTGGAATATATCTGCCTGTTGGACAGATGCACGCACATTTGAGTAAAAGAGTTAAAAGTTTGATAAACTGGATAGAAGATCTGTTTCCGGTGATTACTCTTCATGATATACTTTCTATTGAACTCTGCAAAATTTTAAAACATTCAATTTAACCCACTTCTTTCAACATTTTATTTTACATACCATCTGACAGTGATATTTAGATTAGAAAAACTGGTAATATCATCCCACATCAACATAATATCACAAAATAAAATATTTGGTAACAGGTTTCACACAAGAAATACATATATGAGCAGGGAAGTGACACCGTTGCTGCTAAGCCAAGAACAAAGCACTGAAGTCATTTAGCTTAATTCCTCATGTAAGCAACACCCACAACACCACTCTGCAAGTGGGTGTCACTCACTCACCACTCCCACCATTTTGGAAATATTAAATATCCAGCCTGGTGAGTTTGTTATAAATTCATTAAGTACTGTTCTTTTCATTTGGAGTGGGAACAGTATGAGGTATTTATTTATTTGTTTATTTGTTTATTTGTTTATTTGTTTATTTGTTTATTTATTTGCTGTAGGCCTTGGAGTCTTTCTTCTACTTGTTTACATCAAGTTTATTTCTACAAGGTTATAGTTTGATGACTGATGTCACCAGTCACTTATAATGCTGTTTATATTCATTCAAGTTACAGAACTTTACTGGAACCAGAATGAAGTGAACAGACACTTCTTTAATCTGAAAAATTGTGAGAGAACATAAGAACATCATGTTGTGGAAATCATATTTCTGTAAAGATTATAAAATGTCCATATATAACATACTTTGCAAAGTTATTTGTTACACATACATCCTGCCCCCAAGATATTTTGTATTTTGTTGTTCTGGGCCAACTAGGAGTTTTGCATAACACCCAAGCACAGTCACTGTAATTAACATTCACCAGCAACCCTTCTTAGGCAGTATGGACCAGAGTGCAACAGGTTTGTTTCCTGCCTCAACATTATGACAACAGTCTACAGATCCTTATTAAGCATCCCTAAATAGCCTCATGCACACACCATGACACTTTGTGACATGTAAATTCCTTTTGCAATATAGTAAAATCATGCTGTTGAGCTGCAATACAACTTTCACATTAATTTGTAAATTTAAAAGAGGATAACCCCTTGATAATGAAATCTGGGTTCCATTGGGTTCTACACAGAGTCAAGAGGAGGTACAAGGCTGAGTGCTGTGCTTGTTGCCTGTGACATAAATATAAAAACCAGTGAATTATCCAGATCACAGCTCCACTAGCAGTGATGAAAATGTTGTCTGTCAACAAAAGCATCAGAAACTGAATATAATGAAGAAAAACTGAAGACTCCTGATCAGCATCTTGCAGTAATAGAATTTTAGCACAGAGATTATTGGCAAAGATGCTAAGGAAAGAAAATTGAGATATGAGAATGTATGCTATGAGGGTAAATATGGACAGATGGGAGGAAAATTGTGAGGAAAAAGTATTAAAGATAAGAGAAAAAAGAAAATAAGAGAAAAAGTGAAGAAATGAGAAAATTATGCAGTTCAATGTTACAGTGAAAAAACTTACAATTAAACCATGCTTCTCTGGGAGGAAGGCCTTTCCAAACAAAGAACTGATGTTTTTATACCGTACAGAATAAATACAAATTTAAAAAATAGACTTTTTTTTCTTTCAACGTTGTATTTACTCATTCAATATTAAATTGTTTTTCTTGTACTGTTAACATTATACAATATAAAGATACAATGAAATAATAGATATGATGAATGGAAAGCATCTGACCTCTCACATCCTATTATTTTTCTCATTAAATTTCTTAAAATATTTTACAAACAAGATATCTGACTTTTTTTTCAAAAAAGAAAGTGTGTCTGGTTTTCCAAAGGTCACTGAGTATCAAGCAAAGCATAAAATCATCAAAGTCAGTCACATTGCCATAATAGAGAAATTACATCTCTGATGCTCTACTCAGAGCTCTGGACAGATTTGCAAAAGTTAATGGATAGAAAAAAGTTTAGCCAAACTGCAATACTGACTGCATCCTGACAACTATTCTGGTGTTCTGAGCTTTGAAATTTTAATTGCTTTTGTTCCTTATCAAAAACTATTATAGGAAGATGTTGAGAGAAAAGCTAGAAAGACAACAACTTTTAAGAGCTTTGCATAGAACGAAAAAAATCTTAATCTCTAAAACCTATAGGAAGCCAAGTATAAAGTCTGACACTGATGATCTAGAAGAGTTTATTGAAAAGGGAAAAAAATATATCAACAGCAGTAGTTTGAAAGGGAGCCAGGGGTTTATGTAGTGAGAAATTTCTTTGGTATCTGAAAAAAGATACAGCAAATAGTCACGGAAGGCAAGCCTATAGGATAGCAGCAATAGCAATAGGATGATGAGAACTATAGATCTCATTCTTTTAGGCCTGGAAGGAAAGACATTTTTATCTCAAAGATTTAAATGGTGAACTTCGCTCCTGAGGAGTATGAAAAGAACCAGGACTCACTATTATGGGACTGACTGCTAAGGAAAATTAGCAACTCCCACATAGGGAAAGAAATATTTATCTGATACCTTGTGTTGTTCATTGCTCAATTTAATGATCTAAACTTTCCAATGATCTAAACTTACTCCTGTAGCCCTAGTTTAATGCCTGAGGTGTTTTAGTTTTCTGATATTCTTTTCCCGGGCAAGTTCTGTAAACAGAAGCAAAGTTTTTGTAACAATACCTATGTTATTCATTCCTTCTCACAGGAGGCACTTCTTCTTGCTGTCCCTCTGGTTTGAACAATGTGATTGAAGAAGTTTGCCTTTGTTTCACCAATCAAATTGGTCTGTGTAAAATAGTATATAAGGGAGATGTATCCCAAAATAAAAGAGTAATTTTTTAGCCTTCTGATCTCAGAGTCTTGTGTCATTCTGGTATAAAACAGCATCATACTCCTGCTTGGGAGTTTGTTCTTTGCAAATATGTCAACTAGAAGATAAGATTCATCTTAAGTGTATTTGAGGTTACCCATGGGAAATGCTGCATGGCTGTAACACAGCAAGCAACTCTTCACACTCTGAAGATGTCATAGTTTACTAAGCCAGGCCGTGTACTGTATACAGGGCTGTTATCACAGTCTTTCTTCCATCATCTCTGCCTTTTTGCATTGAACTTCTGAGCTAAATAAAGAAAGGAGGGCATAGGAAAATCAAGGAAACAGAGATACAACGAAAACACCATGGAACGTGACTGCTGGAGAACATTGGAGGACGCTCATTATTCACAATTTGAGAATTCCTTTGACACATTATGTGTTGAAAGCAGAGACAAGAGAAATTGAAGTTAAAAAAAAAATAAAATAAAATCCTGTTTATATCTTCAGGCATGTTTCAATTTTCAGTTCTGCCTGTATCAGCAGTTCAACCACTATAAATTTTCTGAGAAGTTATAAACTAATTAAAACCAAAGAAGATCTATTGGAATGATTTGCATTTCTTACATTTCTAAAGTTGGAGCTATTAATTTGTTTATGTGGACTGCATGATAGGCATTTCTGTTTCATTTCTTTATTGATAACTCTTGTAAATATTTTTTTCTTTTTTGCTGGCTTCAAAGCTATTGCCAATGGGCAAAAAGCTATTATAAGTTTCTAGTTCAGTGGGT
>WEIU01023496.1:12559-30926 GCA_013389925.1 Aegithalos caudatus
CACTCACTGTCCACCGTGGTCTTCAAACCCTCTGAGAACATGGAAACATTCAGGTATTCCCATTCCAAAAAGGCCAGGACAAGGGAGTGATAAGGTCTCCTGCTGACTCCTGTGAGCATGTGGGAGAAAGGAGCCAAATAGGAAGATGTGTTCTTTTTGTAAAACATCAGACTTGTACATAAAACCTGAAAAATAGCCTTGGAAGCAGCAAGGAGCTGTTAATATCTTTCAGAGAGAAGGAAAAATAGATACATTATGATGTAATTTTAACTGAAGAAAATGTCTTTAAGAAAGATCTGCTCCTTCATATAACCTGTTGGGACTTGAGTATTTTTCAGCAAAGCTCCCTGTCATGGTCATGCCTTGCTCATCAGGCCATGCAGAGGTAGGAATGGCTTGATGAGGCTATTCAGTCTGTCCCACTACATTGGCCCATGATGCTGGGCTTTGGTCCAGACATTGTCCAGACTCCATTCTGGTTATGTACACAGGCTTGTGAGCCCCCAGTGTCTTTGTAGAACCATGGCTGCATGGCATGACTCAGGAATAATCCCTTAGTATCCAACTCAGAGAACAGACCAGATATTCATATCAACAAGGATTTATCTTACCACTGGATTATTTTACCATTGCCACCTCTCACTTCTCCTACATTAAATAACCATACTTTTCCTTTTTGGTTCTAAAATCTATTCATTTATCACCCTGGAATTAAAATTTGTCAGGACTTTGGATATTTAGATAAAGGATTTTTCTTCTGATCAGTCTTTGTATTTTAATAAGATGAGACCACACAGTTTTTCTGGTTATGTTCCAGTAAGGAACCCCCACACCTACTGTTTAACTGAGAAAATACGAGCACCAGTTCATTACATTCCAATTTATTAACAGCCCCTAGTAACTCCCAATGGGAACCTGGCATGGGTTTTCACAGGAGCACAACAACACTCAGGTAGGTAACATCTTTTAGACACTATAATGGAAAAGACCACAGCAATTTTATGTGGACTTTATGGAAAATAATGACATACAGAAAATGTATGAGTAGAGCAGTGTCAATGAAACTCTGCAATCAGATTATTTTTCTACCAGGCTCTAACTCCTGCTTCATGATGCATAGCATATATCACAACCTAGTATTTCCCAGAAGAGCCCATAACAGTGAGAACTATTGATTAAATGTTAACCCCTTGACTCAGAAAGTTGAAATTTCACAAAGTACATCCCATTACCAGCAATGGTAATATGTTGAGAAAGATCAACAATTCCAAACAGTTGCTGTAACATGCATTTTTTTCTGTAGATATGAATTTATATTTAAATAGTTAAAATTTATTTTTTGTAGCATAGTTATGAAACAAATACAGTTTAAAATATAGTACTGGATGTTATTATTACATGTACACACCTATATTTATACAGTAATGACAAAATATTGTTTGTAAATTAGGAAATAGAAACATAAATATCAATCTGCATATGAATTCCAACATGCTGTTTATGCTAAAATGTGTATGTATGTTTCCAACTACTCACACATTTGCATTAGCAATCTATAATAACTGGTTACTTCCATATATAATTATGGGAATTGCATAAATTCTCTAAGTATATAAATGTGGATATAATGTATTTCTTTTTTACCTAAAAGCAAGTTAGTTTATTCTGAATTTTTTCACTGGTTTCATTTCTAAAATTCAATGTCTCCCTAGCAATTTTTTTCTTAAAACCTTGACACCTTATCTGTAGAACAAGCTTACATGGTTTTGTTTTTCTTATGAAATATTTATGAGACATAGGATTTTCTTTATCTAAAGAAAAGATATAATTTAAATCAGAAAACATTCAGCTCCTACAAATATAATTGGCAAATTTAGAAACAGGCAATTTTCAAAATATTCATTCACATGACATCTCAGGGGTTCACACAGCAAAGCAAAACTCAAGGCAAAAATCTCTGGGATTCTCTGTAAAATTTTCTCTTGGTAGATACTTCTGATTTCATGATGCAACAATGATTTAATTTACAGTGTCTTATAGTAATAATTCTGTCAGATGACTTAAAAAAACCCCTTAAATTGTTGAAATTATAGAACTCAATCAAAGTATTGTGTCTTTGTCCACTTAGCTAAGTTATTTTTTTATTGCATAAGAAGCTAATATTGCTGACTATTAGCATTAAAATTAGTCTCATTAATGCTCTACACATCAGCAGTCAAAGATGCTCTAATGTCTGTTTTCATTAGAAGGTACCCCTTAAATAAATCATTGAATAGGTGTGTCTACATTTCCAATGTCATTGAATCAAGACACAGAATAATGAGTCAGTGTGTAGCACACTGCTGTATCTGTCTCAAAAATATTTGTAGGACATTCTAAAACCATCTTCAGGAACACAGTGTTGCAGTCAGGGGCTCTATGCATCAAATCCATGTTTATGCAGTAACCCATAAAGTTATTCCTTTGGAAAGTCCTTTGCAAGGTGTAGTCCATGGCAACAATATGATGGCTTTCATTTATCAGGAGCAGTATAAAACCCAAACACTGTATTAAATAAAGAGGGAATATATGAAAAGTCCTGCTGAGTTTTACCTTTCATTATATGGGAGTTCCACTGTAGTGGAATTTATGGACTTGTGATTTTATGGAGTGTGCTTATGATTTCTTATTTTTAAAAATCTTTTTCTATTCAATCAATTGCTTTCATTTACTCTCTGAGCAGGCTGCAAGTTATTGTTTATAAGTTTTCACTCCCTGCAAGAATTACAGGGAAATATTCATCATAAGGAATAGCTATGTCTGCCAGCACCTCTTGGAATCTTGTTCCCCATCTGTATGTGTGCCCCCTCAGCCAGCATTTTTTGAGGATGAGGGACACTGTGCAAAAAAGAAGGGAATAGTGGTCAGAGGCTGTTTACATTTTTACAAGTCTGGATATATTGTTCATAAGCATACTGTAAATATTAAACATAACAAAGGTCCAGTTTAATCAATGTAAAAATTGCAATGAATATCAAAACTGTAGGCAAAAAATAATTTGATGTCACTGCACAAATGTAACCTGAGGTTTTGTCAAAAATGTTATCACTACAAAGAGCTAGCATTTCTACTGTATTTCTTTAAAACCTAAGCTAGCTGGACAGCATTGAACAAATGAGAAACCAGGCACACTGTGCCTCAGCTCCTTTCCTTCCTCTTGTCCTCTGTGTTGGAAAATCAATCACATCTTTTGTCCTCAGTAAGCTCACTGTGCATATGGAAAGGTCAAAGGCAAGGCATGAGAAGAAGGTTGCTTGGTGTCCACTGTGGACACACTTTCCTGGTCTGAGCCTGTTAGATCTCCACTGCCCATATGTGTAACAAACAGAATAAAACCAAGTGCCCTGGATCTCCCTCTCCTGGCTATAGGCTCCCCAGAGGATGGCCACCTGCAGCTCTCTCCTTCCATTTAATAAGTAAGAACTAAATTATGTACTCAAGAAGTGGGAAGACTGGAGGTCTAGGTTCCTCACAGCCATCAGAAAAATTGCTTTTTCCATTTCCCTGGGAAATGTCAAGGCATGTCTAGAAATGTTCTTGGAAAGTTCTCTGACCATCAGGCTGTGATTCATCTGAGATGTTTGGTTCTCCATCTGAGCTATGACCCCTGAGCCAGGCATGGAAAAGTGATGGAGCTGTAAAGAGAAGGTAAAATTCAGGAAGGAGCTCAGCATTCTGAGCTCTTTGCTGTCATTCTGCAGGGGGAGAAATGTGTTACAGAAAGGAGCAACCTAATTCATGAAAGATAGGTCCATCAGGAGGTAAATGCAGGAACAACTTCACCTTGCTCAGAAAGTCTTCAGATCTGGGAGAAGTATGGATGTGCATCTTATGATAGATGGACAGAAGGCTATTTCCATATTTATATTCTTTATTGTGCTTTTCCCTGGACTTTCATTCAGAACAAGGTGCTGGGTTATGTACACTCCAGGTTTGAACCACAAGAGCTGTTCTAATGGCATTTCTTCTGCAGGGGATGTGTCTCCCATTCTCAACCTATTTTATATTAAATAGTTATTGACAGGAGGGAGTGGGGGATACCAGAAAGCATAAATAATCCTACAATCAAGATCAGCCTCTACTAAAAGCTGGAAATATGCACAAGAGAAACAGCTATGAATGAGGGGAGTCATTCTCAGCACTATAGGGAATCTTAGTGGTCTGGTGTCCTTTGAAATATGACAATACATGCCATTTTGGATGGCTGCAGTTCTGTTCACAGGGGACAGAGGACAACATTCATTTCACATAGACTGCTAAACAGCTGACAGATGATAATGACTTCATGTCACAGGTGACCCAAAGGTGAAGGTCTCCATATCTCATTACTCAGCCCCTTAGCTGCCCAGTAATCCCAAGTACTTTTTGTCAGGCCCACACTTTTATGTGTGGAGGGAAAGCATTCAATCATGTACACTATTTCTCTCCCTTTGCCAGATACTTCCTTCAGGATGGGAAGCCCCTCAGGCATTTCAAGACTGAGATACCATGTTTGGAAGGTTATTTTCATCAGCTGGTAAAGCTTGAAGCAAGCATCACTACTCCCAATCACACAGAGCTCTAATTGAAACTGTTCCCAATAGCTCTGTATCTACATATACACATCCTGATTATGACAAAGCTCATGAATAATCACCGGCGTGAACTTGTTCCTCATTGTCACAAGTTCAGGAAAGCAATGGGGATCCAATGGCATCACCCGATCCCTCTGCAGGGCAAAGATGACAAAGTTCCTATTTTCTAAAAATAATTACATAGCCCAGTGTGAATTTGTGCAGCAAAGGACACCAGGATGACTCACAAGCACAGAGATTATGAAAATGTATTCATGCTGCAGCATTAGGATTAGGACAGAGTGAAGTTGTAAATATTCAGCTTCACTTCAGGTTTCACCTCAGCTCTTCAAATTTCTGGCTAACCCCATTTGCAGAATTAACTCAGTATTGTTGTTTCCTTAAGCACACAAAAATACTCTTTTCTAAAAGAGATTTTAAATGTGATGCAGCAAATTCTTCTGCTCTAGGTTCTGCGCTCTCCCCNGTTTTCAAAGGGGGAGAATATGTCAGGCAATTTCTCTTTTCTGACCCTATGAATCTAAAATGAGATGGTTTCATTGTCTTTCTTTATCCACACTGTAATTGCAGTTCCTGGTCTATTTCTAGAATGCACCTCTGGGGATCCACACACAATCACAGTATATTAGAATATTTCAATGCTTTTGTTTTCGTCATGGCTCTTGTAATGCTTTCTTTCATATTTCTGATCCTCACTGGCCGATACAGGAGTACCTCCATTGAAGACAATGAAATGTCATTTATTTTTTGCCTTTTGCTGAGGATTTGATCCGAGACCTTTAACTTTATCTGTGTTGTACCACAGCTGAACAGTTTACTGTATTTTTTGCTCCCTTAAAGAGCAAAAATACATGTAGTTCTATATGTAAACTTCCTCTCAAACAGTCATGTAAAACTTATGACTGTTATTATACAACATAAAGGGAGTACAAATAATGCTAAGAAGATTATTTTCAGTGTCCTTAATTGACAAAACCAGTAAAAGGTACAGAGTGAAATTTTGTCTCAGGATAGGATGGGAATCAAGATCAGTAACATTCATGGCACTTTGCGGGAAAACTGAGGTTCTTTCTATTGCTTACTTCAATCTTCCATATAAACACTCTTGATAGCATCAGCAAGTAGAATTTAGATTAAGATCTGGTCAAATTTGGTCTGTGTATTTTAAGAGAAATTTGGATTTTTTCTCTTATCAGTAGAAATGAATGGTTTGGAGACATTGATATAACAATGAGCTTCTTACTTTGAAAATGATATTTAGGAAAAATGTTGATTTCAGTTGTGAGATGAAGCATTTTTTTCAAAATACAGATATTTTTGCCTGCTCATTATACAGTTATGGTTTTCTATTATTTTTCTTTCATTCTTAGTAGTGAGTCTGTATAAATGTCATATTCTGTAATGCCTAAAACTGATGTGCCATAGAAGAAAAATCACATCTTCATATATCTATATCTAGAACTAGATAGATAGATAGATAGATGCATATATATATATATTCAAAATTTTACTCTGTTCTCTTTCAACTCTAAAACAAAATGCTTTCAATCACAATTCTTTTCTTTGACAACTTTGATTTAAATGGCAACACAATTCAAAGTGTCCTAGTGCTTCTGTATATGATTTTCCAAGAAATTGTTTCACCAAAAAATTTTAGACCAAATGTGTTCAAGCTGTAGAAGAGGTAGCTGATAAATATGACTGGAATAATGTAAAAAGATTAACTTTTTGTCCCATGACAACAGCCAGGCAGTGGAGCAGGCTGTCTAGAGAGGGTGTGCAATCCCCATCCTGGGGGCTATAAAGATTTGACTGATCTCACAGCTGCCCGGGTTTGGGGCAGGAGTTTGCACTGCAGACCTCCTGTGGTTCCTTCCAACCTAGGCTCTCCTACTATCCTGCAGTCCTAGCAAATGTGAATTATGTTGTAGAGCTACCAATGCTTTCCAATGTAACCAAGGAGTTAATGTGGTACAGATCAAAGTCTTTAAAATTTTTCATCACTCATGGAATGTTCTTTCTTTACTGGAGTAACCAGGTGGAACTGCTTTAGTGGGATGCATATATTAATGACACTCTTCTGAGAAAAGTGTAAACTCAAAGCAGTCAATAAAAAGCCTTCTGAAAGCTAACTACAACCTCCAATCCAGAAATTCTAGCAGACTCCTGAAATAACATGAAGGGTGTGTTACTATGATCTATAACTTTTTTTTTTTTTTTTTTTTAAGGGTCAGAAGGAAAACAAAAATGTAGATATCCCATTAGGGGAGAAAGAACAGACAGGCTTAGGAGTTACTGGCCTGGTACAGGCCTCATTAAATCATGTGTTTCATAGCTACAAATCAATCTCTAGTAACGTAGCCTTCCAAAGTCAGGATCACTACCAGGATTTTAATATTAAATGTGAACCATCATAAAGAAATACCACATATTTATTATTTTCAGCTCCAAAAATGCCTGGCTATTTTGTGCTCTTATGTAATATTTATAGAAAGATCACATGAACATGTAGAAATTATTTAATATCATCTTAGTAACTGTCCAGGATGCTCTGGTTTAATGGGCTTGGAAGATTTATAATTTTTACAAAAGTTTGTGTGCAAAAAAATGCAAAGTAACTACAATTACAAAATAATACAAAATACAAAAAAATTGAAGTTTGTGTAACGGTTTTGTGTTATCCCCACAATCATGGTTCTATTATGCACAGTTCTTTAAACGCACACACACACACACATAACACATATAAATTCTTCATTACTCAAGGATTTGCAGTCTAGGGACTTCAGAACAGATCATCACAGTGATCTGGGTACATACAAATGCATGGGACTTCCCAGTGCAAATTCAAAAGGAAAGAGAAATAGAAGCACCACTTCTGACTTCTTCTCTCTAAGCAGTCTTGCTTAACCTGGCTTTCTAGACTGCTCTCCTTCCACTAGCAGGAGATATATAGGCACCTCTCAAGGCAGACTCACTGCATCCTTAACAAGGAGCATGAATCACTTCCTGCAGCACCCATCGTGTGCAGAGGTATTTAAATTCTGAAGCCAGATGCAGAGACATTTCTCATGATTTTGAGGAAAGGCATCTAAAATTAAAATGAATTTTTAATCACAATCTCTTATCTGTTTTTCTTAACATAATACAAACAAATAACAATATTAAATTCTGAAATAACAGCAGAAATAATACACTTTCCCCTTCTTGCTTTATTCTTTTGTGAAACTTTTTAATAGCAGAAGTGAAATCTATGATGTTTCTAGATTAAAATCTATTTCGTCTTTTTCCTGAGTTTTGCAACTGTTTACAGTTTAAAATTTTCCAGAAGTATAACATTTTGAAATGTATTATTGGACTTTATTATAGTGCTCACAAGTATACCTGGAGCATAACAATTTCCAAAAAGAAGAGAATGAGGGAAGATAGAGAAAGAAGCAGGAGGGAAAAGTGCAGATTTTTACTACAGGAAAAAAAATTGTGAAATGCTACTCATTCCATTTTGATATGCTAAGAAAAAAGAAGTGGATAAAAATTAAAAAAAAAATGTTTAGCTTTATGGCTTATCATTTAGCCTGAAACCCTGAATAAACTTTATTTATTTAAGTATGCCTCTCCAGTTTACCACCAGAACTGATTCATCAAGTTTCTTTTTAATATTTTTAAATTTACCATTTACAGCTTATATGAGATACTTGTAAGAATTTCCAGAGACAGTAAAGAATTTTCTCATCCAGATGCCAGGCAATTCAAAGAGATGTGTGGGACCTTCACTGGCCAAACACATTCCATTGACAGGCTGCCAGAAGACCTTTGGTGCAAAACAAATCACCCAGAAGAGACTAGGAGAGCAGACTGGGCTCATGCAGCTACTGATCTACAGCCAGCAACTCTTGTGCCTGACAAGGTTCTCTGCAGTGAGATAAACCACAATCAGAGCATATAAGTAGATATTTTGATTAAGGCATCAGCCCCACCATTAACAAGGTAATGTTAAGGTTAAATTCAAGTTGTCACTTGCTGTTATAGCAGGTCCTGTGTAATTCCCTTAATAATCAGGCACTGAGCAGATGAGGTGGTGTTCAAAGCCACAACCTAGGGTTAAAAATTGAAAGGATAAATCTCTGAAAAAAGAGCTGAGCATAATTGTATATAATGTATAATGGGCTTTCTCCAATGAATACAAGAAATTTTGAAGACTGGATAAACCAGGGAAATGACAGTGTGGAGAACAATATATCATCTCAAGCACTACAAGGTCCTCTGTGATTTGAAGTGATTGTGAATGAGGTGTCCCTGATATGTTTTGTCTTTTTCAGTTTTGAATCTGTGCTCTCTCCCACTGTTAAGCAAAGGCAAATGCTGATATTTGCAGTACAGTTTGTCCTCACACAATGTAAAGGGCAGCTGAGGTAAACCACCACCAGGACACAAATGATTTGTTGAAAATTTCTCAGCTGCAGCATTTGTTTTAAATGTGTGTCTTCCTCGTTTCACCTCAGTGCAGACTGAATGTTCATCAATGTACTGCTTATTGATCTTGTGCTCATATTCTGAACCAAAGACCCATATTATCACAGAAATTTGTCTTTCCTTTTCTGTGGTTATAACACACTTTGCAAATTCTGTGTCTCTAAGAGGCTGTAATGCTTTAAGACATTGTAATGATCAGGGAAATTGTAAAAACAAAACAACCAGGAGTTGTGGAACTGAGAACACTTGCAAAGAACTAAGCTTAAAAATACATTTTGGACATCAAAATAACCTCTTTGCATTATGTTGTATCTTTCTCTGACTAAAGGTAATAAAAATTCAGAGCTGTTTAAGTAAAGCACATTTCTAATACCATAGTCCACTGAGCTCCATAACACCATCTTGATTTGATTTCTCATGTTCCACATTTAATAATCACCCAGTTTGTTCTGGTGGGTAATAGAAACAGTATTTATGTGTGAGAAAGGCTGCAAACAGCTCCTGTCCTTGACAAGCCATTCACTATACTTGTATTCCTCATACACTCTGCACTGTCATATTCAAGAAGCTGCTCACAGGTACAATAACTTCAATTGTAGCTTCAGTTCCAGGGGTAAAAACCTTTCCTTTTTCAAACAGAAAATGCACTATACCTATGTATTACTGAATAACTTCCAGAAAATATTGTTGAGCACTTCTGGGCCATGAGTGCACAACCACATCCTCAGTATTGGTCAAAAACATAAGAGGTGCCTAAAGAATTGGGAAAATGCACAATAGGCACAGCTGCCTGTAGGGTTTAAGTATAACAGTGGTTTGGTACAGAAACATAAATCTGATAATAGTTCCACAAGAGATTTTGTCTCTATCTGTGTGGTACCACTGCAGAGACATTAAAAAATATTTGGCCTAGCAGGCTGCCTCCTGCCATGAAATAAAATTGGTCAGTCAAGATCTCATATCTATGGAAGCCTTGGCTTTTTTTTTTACATTTTTCATTTTTCCTCAATTCCGATACAACCCTGACATGTGGCTAAACCTTTATTTCCCTTGATTTGGAGTGAAAGAAAATCAAACCTAGAAGGAGGAACATATTGCTCAAAAATTTAAGGAGGCAGCATGGCAGAAGGAAGAAAGATGAATAGCAGCAAATTGAGTAGACAAATTGCAAGTCAAACACAGCTGATGAATCATGGTGTAAAAATATTTGTAACTTGATACCTATGAGAAAAGAGGTATTCCTCATTACCTCACCTCTCTAGCACAGTGTTAAGATGTTGTCTTTGCAGTAGGCTGAATATTTTTAGGGCATTTATGATCTGGATCATATGTTCTCTATGAAAAAAGATATATAAATTAGACATAATTGATCTACACATTCTCTTGAAAATGTGCATTTCTTTCTCTTGTGTGGTTTCTGCTCCTTGCTCCCAATCAGACAAAGCTCTTCTGTGACTGGTTAACTTTCAGTGAGTAGAGGTTTGGATAAGTCATGCCCTCTGTATACTGGCATATCAGAGAGAGGGTAATGCTAAAGCCCCAGAAAGTGTCTTGACTTTCCTTTCCAGGAATTCCTGCTATTTAATTTAGATGTTTTGAGAAGCTTCAAGGACTGCAGTTACTTCTACAAATGGGAAAAAATCCCCAATATACACCTTTTATTTTCATTGTACAAAATGAGACATCTGTATAGAAAATCAAACGGTGTAAATCGGTTTCAAAAAGACATACACTAATGGGGGCACAGCCATTGCTTCCCATCCAGTAGATCCATGGGTCTATCCAGAAACCTGGATAGAATTCTCAGAACACACATGCATGGGCTTTTGTTTGAAAAGGAAGATCAGAACTGAGTGTTTTGCACCTCTAATATTACTGAAAACTCCTTTCAGAGAGCTACTTATGAAACAGGCAAGGTCACATAAGCCTAAAGCAAGCAGCTGAATACCTCAACTGTAGAAATCCTGAGGTCATCCCTTATATAGAAAGTTCTGTTAAAATACAGATTATATCAGAGAAGAGATGTAGTTTTGTACTTTAAAACCTGCCTATTGTGCAAAAGGCATTAGGATTATATCAGCCTAGCTGAGGATTTTATGGCAATTTAGATGATAGCAAATTATTAATGTAGAAGTACATGTTTTATCGAGAATATCACTTTGCTTTTTGTCTGATTTTTATCATGTGCCATATGTACAGCAGTTGATCAAAGGCTGTGAAGGCATTATCTCTTGCCTCACTTATCATTTTTGAGAAAAGATGAGAAGGAGGAGAAAGGAGGGACAGAAGACGATGATCACAAATAGAAAAGTTTCAAAGTAGATCAAATAAGACTGTCTGTAATAGTTTCCCTTTAATGAAAGGCATCATTAATCAGCTGTAATGGTGACTAAGAATGTTGGTAAAACAGTAAATAAGCTGAAGAAGGCAGACTCCAAGAATAAATGTATGCTGCACTGCAGCAGACATGCTCCTCACTACTTTAACTCAAATGTCACTAGTTAATGGGGGAAGCGATTTAGCAATGTCTTACGTGGTAACACAGTGGTTTCTTCATCAGCCCCTCTCTGGGCACCTGACTAGTGTACCTGTGCAACACAGCAGCAGATAGGCATTTATGAGTACTTTGCAGTACTAACCTAACCAAACCAAACGATAAAAAAAGGCCCAAACCTAAAAGAACCAAGCAAACAACCAAACAACGAACTACCAAAAACCCTCAAACAGAAAAAACCCACCCCAAATAAAAAAAGGAGTTGAGCATTACATGGAGCTCTGTTACTGCCTCTGCATAAAAAGTTACCTTGCTTGAAGCCTTGGCAGAAGGATTTACACTGCAGCACAGCTAGGGAGCAGCTGGGAGACAAGCAGATCGATAGCATCAATGGCATTGGTGCAGTGCCTGCATGAGTCACAGCACCTATGCCTGGCACCAGACAAGGCAGTGCACAGCAGTCACTTCCTGCCTGCAGCAACATGTCCCTCCCCACCACCCAGAACCTGTGCACCTGGCTGACCTGGGTGATCGTGCCAAGGGAAGACTCTTGAGCCAGGGCTCCTTAAGCAGAGGAACTGGCTCAGCTTCTCAGCAGTTCCTTTGGAAGTTCCTACAATCACCTCCCTCTCCCCTTCGGGCTGCCATGCACATGTAATGAGAGTAGAAGTGTTGTATCATCCTTGTCTGCTGTTTGCAGAGCTGGTGTTACCTTGTCCTGTGGCTCCTGTGCGGGCCAGTGGAGTGGGCTGGAGCTGAAGCAGAGACACAACAAGGGAGCAGAGTCAACATCTGGAAAAGTGCCTAAAGGTAGACCAGAAACTAGAAAGATTTTAAAACTGTACCAAGTTTGCTGCTGCCAAAGTCAAGAAACAGGACCAAGGGGAATCATCCTAGAGCTGTTTTACATCTGTCCTCCATATCTGCAACATTGAAAAAACTCATATTAATTGTTAAGAAAATTATCTTTTAAACATTAATGAGAAGACTAAATGGAGACATTTTGCGTTTATTTGAATACTAAAAAGAGAGAGATTCTATCCAGGTCAATCTAGCAGTCTGAAAAATGTAAGGTAGTGCAACAATAAGAAACCACCAATATAATATATTCAGCTATAAAATCAAGACTTTATTTCATTCAGCCACGACTATTACATTTTAATATACAGATAGACTTGAAAGGAGACTAGTGTGAATGGAATTGTTTTGGAAAAGTAAACTTAAAGCTGTCTGGACGGAGGTAATAGAGTGGTAAGTGTTTTTCACTCAAACACATGTGCTTTTTGAAAGGCACAAATAAGTTCTAGGACAGCAGGTTAAACCACCCCTGCTGCCCCTCCTCCCACCCTCCAATAGGTATGTGCTGAAAAATTAAACTTTGATGTAATTATTAAATGACTGGCTTTGCTCCACTATTAAATTTTTCAGAGTTTTTTCACACATAGGAGAAGGACCCTACTCAGGAGGACTAAGACTGATTTAGGTAATTCCTCTTGCTTTTCTTGCTGCTACTGGAACTTCAGTGAATTGACACCAAATCCTATGAAATCACTACTTTGTGGATGTAAGGGAATCAGGAAAAGACTTCAACACAGTAATTGACAGGCATCAGCTAGATGTCTTTTACTCCCTCCCCTTAACCACAGAATTTGCTTTTAGCAATACTGCAGCTGAAGGACAAAAAGTGTATTCAGATCAAAACTTGGCATTAATGAATAAAGAAAGAAGATAGAAAAAGCACAAGCACACCCAGATACTCTCCCTAATGTATCCTCTCAGCTGTCAGAAATCTTAGTATCCTAAGCCAGTTATTGCATTTTCCTCTGTGTTTAACATCTCGTAAGGATCTTTTTATTTCCCATTAATTCCATGAATTGCCTTTTGCAGCCACTTATACTTTTAACATCCACAACATCCTGTGGTAAAAAGGCAAAAACTTTCCCAGGCAGGCTCAAATTATGCAAGCATTAGAAGACAGCTAGTGAAACTTTGGGAAACCATAAACAATTTTTTCAATGTTTGTATTTTTCTGTCCTTTGTGCCATTTTTTAGTTTCCTTCATTAACTCCTTTTCCAAGTTTAGACATGCCAATCCAATTTATCCTTACAAGAAGGCAGACAACTTTATTAGGAGGGCTTGAGTCTCTTACATAATATTTACCATTTTGCTATTTCCCTAGAGATGTCTAGAGAAAATGGGATTATCCGGTTTTACTCTTTTTGCTCTGTGACTTATTTAGCTTTAATATTCCCTTTATTCCCTTCATATCTCTTTTTCTTTTTCTTTTTTTCTTTTTTTTTTTTTTTTTTTTTTTTTTTTTTTTTTTTTTTTTTTTTTTTTTTTTTTTTTTTTTTTTTTTTTTTTTTCTGTAAAGAAGATGAAACTATAGGGTGAGAGATGAGAGATTTGGGGTGGTTTAGCCTGAAGAAGAGAAGGCTATGGGGAAACCTTAAGGCACATTCCTGCATCTAAAGGGAGCCTGCAAGGGAGATGGAAAAAGACATAAAAGCATGGAGTGACAGGACAAGGGGTAATAGCTTCCACCTGAAAGATGACATGTTTACATTACATATTAGGAAGAAATCCTTTACTATGAGGCATTGGAGTAGGTTTCCCTGAGAAGTTATGCTTTATCTCTGGAAATGTTTAAGTCCAAGTTGGATGGGGCTTTTAACAATTTGGTCTAGAGGAAGGTGTTCCTGCCCATGAGGTTAGAAGTAGATGAACTTTGTCTCTTCCAATCCAAACTATTTTAGGTTTCTATGATTCTGTGAAAGTGAGAAGAGTAATTTTTTTTATCACAGACTCTGCAGCTGCCTGCCCCACCTCAGGGTGCCTGAGCTTCAGAAGGGACTTCATTGATGCAGTGAGAAGATGCAACACTTCTGTTCAGAGCTTTATAATAATAATCTTCAACAGATTATCAAATTGCTCAGCTACTTTTAAAAAGCACTTTTAGATAACAGCCAAAGAAGAGTCAGTTCTAGCTGCTTTTACAGATATTTCTATTTACCCATCAAGTTTTCCTATGAGAACAAGCTCTGCTAGGAGAGTGAAGTGGCTGAAATTCAGTCATTCCATGTGCCAAACGAAAAAATGTACCCTTTCACCTCCAACACTAGGGAACAGTTAGTTTCCACAGAGAACACACAAAAAAGTCAGGTCCTGCTGATTTGGTTTACTAACTGTGGAACTAAAAATATTCTTTTTGTCCTGTCAGAACAGCTGATCTTGTAATTCACTTCAAAATCCAAGTGACTTGCACAAAAAATGCCTGTACGCTGAATAAGTGAAGAAAATATCTGACTGAGATGCAGCTGGAGGATATGGTTTACTCCCACTGTCTTTTCCTGAACACTGGAAAAGAAACGTCTGCTGATATTTACAATTGAACTGTATTTTTGCAATGTGCTAATGCTAAATGCGTGTAGCAAATGAGAGCCTCTACCTGCACACAGGAGAGCATCAGCCTGTTGATATTTGCACTCAAAGACAAGGGAAACTGCTTGCACCCAGACATCTGCCTTTATCTGAATGCATATTTTCTCTTATGTACTCTGGATTAAAACCCTAAAGAAACCTTTAAGAATGTGACAAATAGGAAAACTTCTTACTTTGAAAAGACTCCTTGAACTTTTTAAACTCTTTTGTATCCTTGCCCGTGAGAACTAGTAATGAGCCAAACAATAACCCCAACTGCAAATCTTTACTAAGTAGCACAGATCTAAGGCCTGACAGACAAAGTTGGTAAGCAATCCAACACGGTCAGGAGCAAAGGAGTTGCTAAAAGTATCATCTAAAGCATCAGAAATTGTACTATTTCCATGCTATTTTATTCTAGGTCTTTCCATTTTCTTCAGCTGTGCTATACATTGGACCAGCAGGCTGCTTTGAGAACCATTAAGAAAGGAGTTAAAACTACAAAGCCCAGAATCTGAACCCCAGATTGCTGCAATAACAGCTGTTGACAAACACAATAGGGAAATATCTCAGAATCCAGTTAACCAACAGCATGCAATCAACCAAATGTATGGATTTTGTGTTGTCAAGACATAGTCATCCTCCCTATGATTAATGCATCTTTGCACTTCAGTCAGGAGATCCTCCTCTTTCTGTCCATTTTTGGGCTGTTCCAGCACAGTCAGCAGCACATCAGAGACTGTCAGGTAAGAACAGTCTGGACTGCAAAGCACTCAGCTCTATAGCATTCATCACCATTTAGTTTTCTAATAAAACAGTCTTGGGTTTTGTATAATCTGCCAGAGATCGATCCCAAAGCATAATATNCCTCTGGGAAAAACTTTTTAACAAGTGCTGGCACAGCTGTTGAAAGTCCAAAACATGAGACAGGGACTTAAAAACATTTCCTTCATGCAACAGCAACTCTGTCAAGAGCTGAGCAGTCCTCTCCTCTCCTCTCCTCTCCTCTCCTCTCCTCTCCTCTTCCTTTTTAGAAGGAGAGGAATGCTTAGCTCTGTCAGTTTATGGTGCAGAGAGGAAGAGGCATAGTGCCAAAATATTTCAAATCAGATCACCATCACAAGCTCTGCTATCTCAGAAGAGAAAAAAAAATATTAATGTTTTCTGCAGGTGGGTAAAATACAATGCTGCCAAGAAAAATGCAAGCAAAACTGCCTTTACCTCTAAGAAACGTGTCTCCAGCTGCTGCATTATGGTACCAAACAAGTTCCACATGTCAGATAAGGAATGCAGTGTGGTACTGAAAAAAAGAAATGGCAGGCACCATCTGTATTCTTATAAATTCAGACGTTACCTAGAGAGTTGCTGCCATTGAAGGAAGATTGCTTCTCTTCTATTAATAAGGAAACTTGACAAGACTGAAAAGGACTTGAAGGAGCTGCCATTAGAGAAGTTTACATTCCACAGCATCTCCCAGCAAAGAGAATGCAGCACTGAAACATGCAGGTACTCAGCATCCTGAGACTGCCAAAAATTTCCAGCAAATAGACCTAACTCTTCAAGAGAAAAGGGCTGGGGCAGCAGCATATCTACATATTCTAAAAGCAACATTAGGCACTGTTTTATTTCACTTCTTATAAAGACTTCAGAGAGGATATATAGGTAAATAAGGGGATCAAATATATGCTGGACAACCCTGTATGTGGTAGCCTTGAAATCTGTTCTGTGAAATCAGGAAAGTCTGTTTCTGCAGCTTTGCTGTCAGCACGTGTAAGATCTTCCAAGGCAAGGACCACCCATCTGAGTCCATGTTCCTCCAGCTGATAGAAAGTGGCAAGAAATGAAAGGAAAACTAAAAGGATTGGTGAGGAAATCTGCAGCAACCACAAGATGCAGCATTGTGCATTGGTAGATGTGTATTTGATTGTGGATGTGAGGGAAGAGAAGGGAGCTGACTGACATCGTGTTCAATGGGCTCTGTGGCTTTCATCAGCCTGGGCTGCCTGCCTGGGTGCTGCTGCCTTCTCCCCACACATTGTACCATGAAAGAGAAAAAACTTCTGCAGAGTGGCATGGAGGTGAGTATGCCAAGCAGCTCATTAGTACAATGCTGGTGCATTGCTCATTGTTAAGATGCCAGTTCCAATTTTCAGCCTGGAGGGTATTCAAAGGGAAGGTAAACAGTTAATGAGCTCAGTTCTTTGAATTAAGCAGCTGAATCTGTGCTGAACTTTAAATCTTTTATAGCTGCGATATTTCAGAGTCCTAAAAATGAATCAGAACATCTGACAGGTATGCCATGAAGTTCCACACACACACTGTGCCAAGATTTAGCACTGAGAATTTACCTTCTGATATGCTGACAAAGGAAAAATGTTTTATGCAGAGGTTTGTGGGCTGTTTTGCACCTAAAAGAAAATGGTAAAATTGAGCTTTTTTACTGTTGCTTTTCTCATATAGAAAAATTCCATTGAAATACATGCAGTGGTTTCCCAGTATTACCACAAGCAAAAGGTTACTTCATCAATAAAATAATGTTGGTGCTCAAAGGCTTAATATATACATTACTGACAAGGCAGCGCTCAAGGTCAATATTGAAATACAGTCAGCAGTGTCCCAAATGTTAAACTAATCTCTATTCTTACATTGCCCAGTTCATCTCAAAGCCTTTCCCTCGTTGAACAAACAGGCAACAGTTAACCAGCCTGAGTGATAGATACAATTGAAATGCAGCCCCTTTGCTGCATCTATTTACCATCCTGCAGTAAAACTGAATCCTTTTGTTAACCAGAAAATCAGAAAAAGAAGTAGCAAACTTTCCAAGGAAGTTCTTTTTTTTCCAAAGCCAAGGAAAAGTGCAACCATAGAAGCAGAAAATATGCTGAGTTGTAAGGAACACCTTAGGATCATCGAGTCCAGATCCTGGCACTGCACGGGACACCCCAAGGTTCACACCCTGTGCCTGTGTGATCAGTACTTGCCTGTTCACCTCCTCTCATGAGAAAGTTATAACTGCAGTGGGTTCTCTCCTCAGTCTCCTCTCCTTTAGCCTGAACAAACCCAGTGACCTCATCAGTTTTCCCCTCCAGACCCTCCCCATCCTCATGGCCCTCTCCTGAACACTGTCCAACAGTTTAATATGTAATGCTTCATTTTGATATAGAAGAGCTTCTGTGATGACGTACTCAGAAATTCTCAGTCTCATCCAGACATCTTCTACTGCATCACAGTCCCTGTTGTTGCAGTATGAAATCTTCCTTCCTTCAGTGGAGAGAAATATTCTGATTCAGAAGCAGACATTTCTGTTCAAATCCATATTTATAAAAAGTATCCAAAAGAGAAGAGAGAGGGAAAAAAAAAAAAAAA
>WEIU01023496.1:31328-124251 GCA_013389925.1 Aegithalos caudatus
AGTGGAGAGGAGAGGAGAGGAGAGGAGAGGAGACACTAAATTTAGAACCTGAGTGTGAGGAAAATCTTTGTGTTAAAATTGCTCATCTGATCTCAAACTTCCTCTCCCAATAGCAATGCAGCAGTTGACTCCAAGTGTCACAGCCCGAGGTGCTGCACTTCACTGAGGGACTCTTGGCATAAAGGATTTGACGCTCAGCAAAAATCTCTGGTAGTGGCTCCTGTATCCTGCCACCATACAGATGCCACTCATAGGCAGAGCTGCTACAGCTCTTGGAAGCTGCTGGCCTACCACTCTATTGCATTATTAAACACTTTGAAATCTCCTAAAAATTTCCAGCTTCTCATTTTTCAGCTACTGGTCTTTGAATTATGACAGAAAAAAGGACCTGGTTACTAGCTGCTTTTCTTTGACTAGATATATAATTTGCATATGTATGTGTGCATGATCTTTTTGACTATATACATACACACTCACAAATATATGTAGCTGTTCTTTTCAAAGCTACTTACTAATTCACTAATTATGTAATTTTTTTAATCAGGTGCATTTATGGTGATAATTACAGCACATAATCCATCCCTGAGACAACTTAATGGATTGGACAGAAAAAAAAATCTGTCTGATCTCTTTCATCTTAAAGATTTTAATGTCTTTTGTTGTTCCCATTGCATTTTGTGCATTTAGAAAACGTCTATCTGAAACAGCACAGTCAACTTTGCATATTTTTTAAAAGAATATCTCTGTTAAAATACCATCAGAACACAATCTGGTTTTGTTAGGCCTGTTGACAATCAACAATGCTTTTTTTATTCCTTGAACTGTGCTTATCAGCTGAACCACAAGTGGGAAGCACAACAAATGCTTCAGAACAATGCCATCAGATACAAAAACTTTATGATTGTTCCTGTCCAACCAGCTCTTTATGAAAACTGCAGGTCACAAAAGATTAAAATTCTGCCTTGGCCAAGTTCATTTTTTAATAAAAAGAGGAAAGGGGTCAGGGAGCCTTGGGAGGATCAGAAGAACAGATTAGCTGTCTACAGAAACACTAGTTAAGTGTCATTAACTCCACTGAAGCCATTCATAGTTAAAGCTAAAAAATGCCCAAGTTGACATTCTTTCCTCCCATGCTGTCAGGAGGGGAGGTCAGAGACAAGATTTTCCACTTCATCTCTCAGTTTCCTTTTATGTACAGACTCTCAGCAACTGCTCATGTTGCCACAACAGAGACCTTGAACCTTCAAAGCTATCTGCAGAGACAGACCCTTATCCCTAATCAATATGGATCAGCAAAGAGACACAGACTATCCACACATATCTGTTTGCAGGACGGGAGCTTACATTTTCAGTGACTGAATTTACTTTTCTAAAAGGGCAGAATGTCACTGTCAATTGGTGTCTGCAAAGTGAGCTAAAAATATCTCATTTTCATAGAACAATAAGAACGGGGAGATGCTTTCATTGGAGAGCCAGTCATCACTGTGACAAAGAGAAGTCAGCTGTGTACCCATCCCTGAATCCTTTTCTGTGCCAGGAAGCAAGATCCACCTAAAGGCAGAGGAGGTGATTTTTCTCCAGGAGAGTTCTGCCTTAGATCCAGTCTGAATGAATATCAACATGCATGACCTAAAGGAGAAAAAGCTACATTAGTTTATTTTTCACATAATGTTATGCAGTCATGAAGGACAAGAATATTTGCAACTCAGTGCTTGAGCAAAGAGCAGCAAAATAGAAATTTGCTTGAAAATGTGTCATCCCTGAGAAGAATAGTTCATCCTGCAGGTACTGAAAAAGTGGAGTGGAAAATCTGAAAGGCATGACCCTGATGAAAATTAATATTGAAAAGTGGAAGTTAGACATAACTATAGAAGCTTAAAATAATTCTTAAAACCAAAGAGTCTTAGTTGAAATGCTTTCACTCACTCTTTCCTCAAATATTTTTTGAAGGACCTTAGCCCATCACCAGCTGGAGAATCTACCTCCAACAGAGATGGCTGAAGAACCAAAGGCAAGACGATTACATTTTCAATTCAGCACTGCCTCCAAGCTCCATCTTACTGCCCAAATATTTTTTCTTAGATTATAAATATCATTTGTTTAGGGGTAACAATTTTTTCTTCTTATTTTACATATGATTTTGCCATGTGACACCTCACTCCTGTAAGACAATACATACTGATGCATAATGGATTTTTTAGTATATCAGTGTCATTTTTAGAAAATAGGAATTAAAGCGTTCATGATGTTCGCTTGATGCTTTTTCCCTAAAGTCATTTAGTTTCCAAGTGTATACCTCCACTTTGCATTCAAGGAAGATGTAAGCTTGTTTGAGTAAAGGTGCTGATAGAAGGACTGCTTCCCTCAGAGGAGCTTCTTGTATTAAATATGTATAGGCTGAATAAAGAAGATCCATAGGGAATATGAAAGTGTTTTAATAACTAGAGTGTAAGGACAAAGAAGAGGAATATATGTAGGTGCATATTAATGACAAAACCAAAAGGAATTAACCTGATAAAACATCTTTGACATTTGCTTGTGACATGATGTTAATGCTAGACCTGAAGACAGTCAGCAGGGAAAAGTTCTGTGTAGGGTAAGAAATGCTTCCTAGGAATCTCCACAGAACTATACACATAATCCTCTCAACTTCATTCTCTACACATGTATTTTCAGAACCAATATAAGACCAAAATTCAGATGTGATATATAAAACATCAGCATCTGTGAATATAGCTTAATAGGAAGCAAGCCAGTGCATGACTCTGCTCTATCATTTATACTGAAAGCCTGATAGTTGCAGGGAGGATAGAGGGTCAAGTTAAGAATAAATGGTTAAGAATAAAATACAAATCAAATATAATCATGTTGCCTGCTCAGCAAGGCCACTCTTTGTGTTTTATTTCATGAAAAATCACTCAGTGTTGATGATAAACACTGCAGCATTGATTATCTAGACTGCAGGAAAGAGGCAAGCCATTAAAGCTGAAAGAATAAGAACAAAACTCCTAAAAACTATTAAAGAAAAAAACTATTATCTCTGCCCAGCTTTTGGGGACACAACCTTGTGACACATCATCACACGTGAGTGGGACATAGGGCTCAGCTGTGATAATATCTGTGTTCTTATTACCTATTCAGAGTTTGTCCAGCTGCTATGTCAGATGGAGTTGGTTCAATGTGAACAAGGCAGGGGCATGTCTGTCCCCTCTAATGCCTTTAGGAAGTGCATAAACAAAATTCTGGAGTCCGCAGTCCACAGTCCTTGCAAATTCCCCTTCACTTTTCCTTTCTGGGGATGGAAAATGCTGCCCTCTGCTTACATACATAGTCTCATACATGAAGCAAGCAGTGACTCATTCACCAGGAAACCTGGGTGCTGGGATCCCTGCCAGACAACAGCCCATCCATCTCTTGTGCTCAGTGCAGGACTTTTGGGCCTAGGATCAAGACATCCATCATTTTCAGAACTGCAGATGTGATGAACTGTAATGTCTTAACTTTCCAAGCAAGGCAGCACTGAGAAGCCACTGATTCCTTATGGACATAGAAGCTTTCTTACACACTTATTCTTCCATGGTGGAGATACACACATCTCTTTTATAACCTCTATTGCTGATCATACATCTTGTGGGCATAAAAAGGCTTCCTCAGCTTCCATGCAGAAACAGTAATGGTGAGAGTAAGCTAAACCCCCCAGCAAGGCCAGACCAAGCAGGAATACTATTGATTTTAATTTTATTTTAGGTATCACATACTGGACATTTTCTTATTTTTTTTTCCTATCTTCATTGTAATCAACTACAACCTCCAATAATCCTAGTTACACATTTCTATGAAGTTTTCTTTATCGTGTTTCTTGTTGGCTGTTTCCAGTACAATATATGTTAATCTTTTCAAAACAAACCTTGAGCACACTTAAGAGTATATAAAAATTTGGTTTTTTCATTATGGGAGAAATGCAGAATAATCTCCTTACAAGAAGAGATCAATCATGAAAGAAATTCTGTATTGGATTATTCCCTCTTTATGCTTAGCTTTCCTTTGAAATAAGCAAGGAATATCTCAATTTAAAGGTCATTTCTGTGCCTGCAGTCTGCATACAAGGAAGAAGAAGAGAGCTGGAGAACTTTACTATCAGGAGCTATGTGCCAGTCAGGTCTATCTGAATGGTCAGGCAAGTCCCTGGCTTCATAGATTCACAAAAGCATAGAATAGTTTATGTTGGAAGGGATCTTTAAAGGCTATCTAGTCCAATTCCCCATACAATGATCAGGGACATCTTCAACCAGCACCACATCCAACACATCTTAAATGTTTCCAGTGATAGCATCTACCACCTCTCTGGAGAGTCTGTTCCAGTGTTTTTCCACCCTCATCATAAAAAAAATTTCTTTCTTATATCTAGTCAAAATCTACTCTGTTTTAGTTTAAAACCATTACCACTTGTCCTATCACAAAGGCCTTGTTAAATGTCTGTCTCCATCTTTCTTATAAGGTCCCCCTTTAAACATTGAAAGGCCAGAGTAAAGTTTCCCTGGAGCCTTTCCTTATACAGGCTCAACAATCCCAACTCTCTTAGCCTGTCCTTATTGTAGCAGGGAGAAATGGGCAACTGAACAACAGAATCAATATGATGAGTAGAAGCCATTTATTGTTTACATTAAGCTACAGTTATAAATTCTAATGCTGCTTCTTCACACGTTTGTCATTATTTGATTGGCTCCTCTGTCTTGTCCCTGCATCCATCATGCACTCTCCATGAAACATGATTGGTCCCAGGTTATAGCTCTATGGGCCTCCTTTATCTAGGTCTTGCAATCCTGTTTCTCAGGCTCTTCTTATTTTAGCCCTGTTTTTCTCAGTAACCTTGACAAATTCCTGAGGGTTCTCATAACAATAATAAATACCTACAGGTGGTAGTTTGGCTGAAGCATTTTGTATTCCAAGTTATGTAGATATATTGCTACACTGTATACAAGAGGTGCTCCCTGCCTCTGATCATTTTTGTGGCCCTCCTCTTGAAATGGTTCTTCTTTTGTGTGCTGTGGGCCCCAGAGCTGAATGCTGAACTCCAGCTGGTCTCATGAGAGCAGAGGGACAAAAACACCTTCTTTTACTTGCTGGCCACACTGCTTTTAATGCAGGCAAGGATGTGGGTGTCCTTCTGAGCTGCAAGTGCACATGTCAGCTCATGTGTAGCTTTTCATCCATCCCTCCATCCATCAATGAGCATCCCTGAGTCCTTAGCAGGGCTACTCCCAAACTGTTCATCCCTCAGTCTGCATTGATAATGATGGTTGCTCCAACCCAGGTGCAGCACCTTGTACTTGGCCTTCTTGAACCTCAGGAGGTTCACACAAGCCTATTTCTCAAGCTTGTCCAAGTCCCTCTGGATAACATCCCCTCTCTCAGGTGAGATGAGGTTTCTGATGCATTGATCTTGTTTGGCTTAATGTTGGCATTATAGCTGCCATTTCTGCATCCTGACCCTGTGGGCTGTCCATGACATGCAGAGATGAAAAGCCTAAAGCCCACAGCTCTCTTACAGCCCAGGTGACAGGCTGATAAGTACTAGTTAGACAAACTGGCAGGAAACACAGGGATTTTTTCCTGAGATTTTTTTCTACCTTTAACTATGGTATTAAAGTGCCCAGAATCAAGATATAAACGTGCAGTAGGGGTCCAAAATTAATCTACTCTATATACCATATGGAAGACTTGTAAAATTTATAGAAATAGGTCTTGTGTTAAAGTAAACCAGGTGGGTGTTGAAATGACTAGGCTCCACATATGATTCAGTCTTGTAGCAGTAAAAAACATTCCCAGCAAGCTATCATTGCTGCATGTCAGGGTAAATCTTCCCTGAATGCCAGACAGAGGCTTTGTGCAGAATCTGACTTCAGAACAAGCATGACCAGCCTGAAGCAATTCCTGCAGCCACACAGCTTCTGCCTTTCCTGATGGCAGCACAGCATGGCAAGCAGAGGGCTGCTGAGGACACATCTGTGCTCTGCCTCTGGCCTCAGCCCCATTTGCAGCCATTGCTCTTCTCTGTTAGAGCAGCCCCAAAGCTGTGGGGGCTGCCTTTGGGCACAAAAGCTTCCCAAGAAAGGCTGTGCCATGCCCACTCACTTGCCTCCACAGTCCAACTCTGACTTGCCTGGCTGCTCCTTGGCAGGATCCGGGCATCTGCTTCCCTTGTGGCAGTCCTTGCCTTTTACAGCAGTCCTGACCAACCTCTTTGTCCTGGTGTTCTTGAAGCCAATTTCATTGTGCAACTTTTGAAAGCTCTTGGGCAATCTGCTTTCATTCTCCCACTTTCTTTTCCTTATCAGTATTTATACTCTTAACTCCAGTACCTCATTCTTTACTCATGGCATGTCCCTCTTTCTAATGCTTGATTACTTTTTGCACTCACTTATTCAGAGTGACCTTTTTCACTCCTGGTGTATTTATCGCTAGATGGCTCTCATAACCCTTGAGCGTATTGTCATTTATCTTTCAACCCATTCAATTCCCTCCCCATCCAGTCCATCTCTGCTTAGTATCTCTTTTGTTCCTCCAAATACTGTGCTGCTGGAAGCAAAATGTTTTAAACACCAAAAGAAAAATATTAATTGTTGCCTAACTGCTTCCCTGCTATTATGTATCCAATGGTTGTATTTTGACAGAGAAAGAACTGTCAGATATTTCCAATGTGAATTACTTAAATGTTAGACAGGGGAAAACAGCAGCAAGGCAGGAGTTGGAAGATAACACAGCAGAGGGGCTAGGACAGCATGGCTGCTGCAGTTGCCATCCAGCTGCCAGCGTTGTAGATGGCACAGAAACATCAAATGTCACCTCACTTATCTCTGTAAGGCAAGAACTAATTCATTCCAGGGAGTCTGAATACACCTTTTTGATCCTAATAACCTGTGACATTTCTGAAGCAAAGCTTCACAAAGTGGTGCAATCCTAAAATCTAGTCCTCACTTTTATTCTCATGAATTGTGAAGGGAATTAGCAAAACCCCAAATTGGAAACCATATCTTCAGTTTTTAATTACAACTTGTTCTATTTAACATACAGCTAAATATGATGCTAACACATTATTTTCAAAGTTCCCTCATGAAAAATGGAGTAGACTTTTAATGACAATGGAGAAACATCTTTTCCACCACAAACAGGGCCCCTGGACCAAACGTGTTGACAGTTTTAGTGTCTTCAGTAGTTCGATGGCTATGACAGACAATGCTTTTTGAACCCCATTTGCAAAGGATAACTATAGGATGGATTCCAAGAGCTGGCAATATTCTCTCTTGTATGATAAATCAGTCGAATTGGCTTATTTTCTTTGTACATAAAGGTAAATTGAAATCTCTGTTTCTTCACACTGTAAGATCATGTCACCCTAACATGACCTTAGTCAGTTACTAAGGATTTTCCTGCTCAAACAACATGATGAATGCCAAAGGGAATCTATGACTGGGAATAAAGTATCAGCCACATACATTGACTCAAATGTGTTGCAAGAACACATCCATTGCACAGAAAAAGCATTTTCAGTGTTGCTAAGTGGTACAGTCTCAAAATATTAATCAGTCTGAATATACTGTTACATATTTACTTTAAATAGTTTAATTCCTGAAAGCAAGCCTTAAAATTTAGACACACAGTAAAACAAATATACTCAGTGACTGACATCTGTCACCGGGATTTTGGGCTATTAGGATAAAAATATAAAGATCAGTAGAGAACATACCCACTTTTCAACATTTGGTCAGGAAAATAAATAGTTCTGCAATTCCCTACCTAGAAAACCACCAATACTTAATGTGTGTAGCAGTTTATTGCCAACAAATATTGTTCCTGCTGATTAGCCTAGGCAATCCACAAGCCCTGCCAGGCTGCAGGTCTACTTCCATTTCAAAAGGTGAAGAGTTCACTTTGCCTCCTCCCAGCCCTGAGAGCAGTGCTTGTCATCTTGTCTTTCCTGCAGGCAATATTTGGGAGACTTCCTGTGCTTAAATTAAGCAACATGGGTTAGTGTAAGCCTCCTGTGTTCTTCTCTTCCTGTTTCTGTTGGGCTGCTGTTGATCTTCATGAAACATTGAGTCCTGAATTAGCACTCCAGCATTGTATACATCTCTCAGGTCTGTTTCAGACCTGCAGACTCCAGCATGCACCTGCTTGCAACTATATTTATCTGTCCAAGTTTTCCCTTGCAACTACAGAAAGTTGTGTTTTATCATGAATATAAGTTTAAATAGTGATCTGATCTGAACCAGGGCTTTAAGCAAGGGCATGTAGTACCTGTGGTTCTGCCAGCAGAGACAGCTGTGCAACATGCAGGCAACAGCAAGTACCATTGCTGTCAGTTCTGTTTTCCTATTCTTACTCTGATATAACAGTTTTCACTATAATTGGACAGCAGCAGAGAGAAATTCACATGACATTTTCTTTAAAGCACAATGCACAATGAGAAGCTACAGGCGTCATTGGACTGCAACACTGCATGAGGTATTTCAACTGTTCTATAAATAAATTTATTTGTCAACTTTTTTCTGTTCTCATTAAATGAGAATTTTACCCATTTCATGTGTTTGGAATGTGGGTTGGATCGTGAGTGTTAAAGTCTTGTACCATGTTCCAATGTCTAAATAATACAGTGCAAACAAAGGACCAGTGTAAAATAATGAAATAATAATATCTTGTTTAAAAACTGTGTGATTCAATCAGTGCTACATTCATCTACTGAGTTACATGCAAAGAATCTGGCAGCCTCAAATGAACTTGTATCATTCTCTGAACGTGTTGGCTCTTTTTTTGAAAGAAACTATACCCCATCAGTATCCATTGCTTTTGATCATAGTGTGATGAGATAGGTTAAACTAAGGGAGAAAACATTATCCTTTTCTTCCTTCTGTTTGGTTCATCCTTTTCTTTCTGATTTTCATAAACTTTCTCACTTTATTTTCCTTTATTCAGCTATTATTTATTTATTAAAAAAAAAAAAAAAAGGAAGAAACACTATTATATGTGGTTTCTTAAAGACAAAAGAGGGAACTAAATTTAAGAGCCCATGTGAGTGACCCTGGTTTAGCTGTGCCCAAACCCAACCATCACTCTGTGAACTATCTCTGTATTCAAAATACCTGGTTTCCTTCTCTTCAGAGAAAAAGACTTGGATTATGAAGACCAAATACGGCAGGTTCTTGGGTACAAGGACAGTAGCAAAGCAGGGGTTAAGTCAGGATTTGAAGGACCTGTGGTTTCAAGAGCTGTAGGAATTTCATATGTATTTTAAATGTAAACTAAGGAATTCCCAGACTAATTTTTATAGGTGGAATTATTTAGAAAGTAATGTTTCCTCTCAAGGATTCTCTCCTTAGGTAATTGATAAATATTCATAACCCAGACTCCCTGTTAATGAAGATTTCTGCCTGGGAATAACAATTAAGAGTCTTTGTCAAAATCCCAAGGTGAAAATAACTGTCATTCAAGTGTTATTGTTTTTGAGAATGTATAAAATATTGCTTTCCAAGATCCAAAGAAAAATCTTTTCTGGCAAGTTGTTTGAAACAATATGTAACTAAATGTGAAGGGGGTTGTCTTAACAGCATACCAATGAGGTGTAACTTGCAATCAGGTGTGACTTGTTTAACAAATTACCAATATGTTTCTCTAATAGGAAATTTATTGCTCCATATTCAGCATTGAAGATTTGCAGCTACTTAAAAAATCTACAGAGACATTCAACATAATTAAGGTTAAATTTACTTTGAAACTCATGACGGCCGTATAAAAGCAAACCAGCAATACTGTACATCTGGAAGAGCACACTTGCATTAAATTCTTTAAGCCTTTTGTTAAAGATACTTCATTTACTCCTAAAATATAAATGAGAATTCATAAACTATGATTAACACCCATGTCTAATTCTGAGGGTGTTTTGTGTGAAAGAAATGAGATGTCTTAACCTTATGCTTGTTTTTTAAAAGTTTCTGAAGATTAGAAGGAGTTTGAGGTTCTACAGATAATCATAATTAATTCTATGCTAAGCTGCTGCTCTGTTCCTGTTTGTTAATTCTAAAAATTACTGCAGCATTTATCAGTTTTCCAGAAGTGGCCATTTCTGAACAGGTTTGGTCTGTTCATATGTTTCTATACTTAGCTAATTGAACAGATGCTTTTGTCCCTCTCATCCAAGCAAATAAGGTCTGATGCCATCTGTATCAAGAGGCTACCTGTTTTCATAGCCTACATCTGCCCCAAAACATCCCAACTGCAGAAATATTTGATGAAGAATCATATAGTTGAAGAGGATTTAATGGAGTCTTGTTACTTTGAAGTCCTGGAAATTGCTTTTGTTGTTCTTACTATTGGTATTTTCTTCAAACATCTTTATACTATAGGGTGCTGAAGATAAATACACTTCCTAACATTTTAGCAAAGATGGACTTTATATGGTATAAATCTAAACACATTCAAAGAAAATACGACAGGTGTTCATAAAACACATCCATGAGGCCATCTCCCAACTAATTGCCAAACCAACCAGTGTTAAATTTCATAGAATCCTAGAATGGTTTTGCTTGGAAAGAACTTGGAAGATAATCTCGTTCTAACCCCTCTGAAATGGGAAGGGACACCTTTCACTAGACCTGTTCAAAGCCCTATCCAACCTGGCCTTGAACACTTCCAAGGCTGGGGGATCCCCAGCTTCTCTGGGTAAACTGTTCCAACAGCCTCAAGGTAAGGAATTTCCTCCTAATTGTACCCTTTTCCTTAGCAAAACTGTGTATTCAGATGGATGTAGATCTCTGAAAAAGCCACCTCCATCAACAGGTGCATTAGCTGTCTATAGAAAGGCAATACAACTTAAAAAACTTTAGAACAACCACATTTAGAGGAAATGAATAATCAGAAGAAACTAAAAGGAAGCCCCAGTTTGGAGCATAACATCATGATGGGTCTCCTGAGGAGGAGGGAACTTCTGATGAACTAGAAATGCAGCTTCCACAGAAAGAGAAAGTCTTATAAATGCCTTTCTATTAGTGACCATTTCAATTTTGTTAGTCTTTACATGGAAAAACACAGACAAGTAAAGAAATTCAACCCCACCTCTGAGCATTCTGGGTTTTTCTCTCAGATGGCTTGCACTTCTAAATCTCCTAAGCAACAAGCTAGCTACAGCTGTCCTTGAGAGTCTCTTCTCACCTTACATTTATTTATTGTTTACAGTATGTAAGTATTTAATGAAGTGTGCCCTCAATGTTCCTTTCCCTGGCTGAACAGGAACTCTGCCTTTCCTCCTTTCATCCCCTTTGGGTTATCCCACTCTCCTTGGCTGTTGATTCCCCCTATCTTTGCCTATAATATCTCTTCTCAATACTCTTTAAATCCTTTCCAGCCCTTTGGTATCACTGCAGGGACCAGGCTCATCTCACTGCTCTTGGAAGAGCAGAAGCTGTAATGATCAGCTAAAACAAGACTTCTGACTTAAAGGTGATAAAATTTGGATGAGTTAATCTCAGCACAGATGATTAGAACGGATCTCAATATCATAAGCACAGCAGCTTGCTTCCCCATTTTAGTGAGATTTGACATGGTATGTTTAGTGTACATTGAAAAATCTTGTAAGTCACAGTGTACTTAATAATAGGCTTGTTTTATGTGAAAACTTCTTATTTCAGAGGGGAGTGAAAGATCATATAATTACTTCATTGGCCCAGAATCAAACACTTGGGGAAGAAATTGTAGGAATATGGACAATTTTCAACTTTCTAACAGAAACAGAGAAATTAGTATTTATCAGACACCTCACTAAGAGTCAAAAGGTGTTTTCTGTTAAAGTCAACCAAGACTGAAGAGTTTTCAGTATTTAGGATACCATATGAATATATAATAGATCAAAAAATGCAGGCAGAATAATGCACATTTTTCTTTAAGTCAGTTTTCTTCGATTTGAGATGTTATGTTTTTTCAAAGCTAATTTTTGAAGCCAAATTCCATGACAGTGAAAGCAACATGGACTGAAACAAAAACAATTATGTCTTATCATGAAGCCAAAGAAAATGTACCACAGTCTCCTGTTTCTGATTCCAGCAATGAGAGCTGAAAGGTTACAGGGTCATGACATAGCTAGCAGTACAAATAAAAAGGTATTACTTAGATGTATTCCTATTCTTCTTTAAGGTTATTCTATATAATCAATTCACACAGATAGTAAATTTGAAACCATTTGAAATACTTTTAAAAGAAAAGAAAAGCTGTCCCTTGGATTCATTTCACAGAAGAAAAAAGAGTTATTATTATAAATCATATGAAATATTTGGAGCAAAGCCAGTCAGTGCAGGTTCTTTTAGTGTGGAAAAGAAAAAGGCTTATTCTAACCTCATGTACATATATCAGAGTTGAAATCATAAGTTATTAAATCCTACTGTTCCTGCTAAGTGTAGGAGATCTCCTAATTACAATATTCTACTAATACTATTAACTTTTATGAACTTAAGGACAAGTTTGGCATTCAGATATACCCGAGTAATCTGGACATCTATTCCAGTGACATCTGTGGGAGCACTAAAAATTAAAGACAATATTTTAGGCCCACAGAGGAGATTAGGCAAGTCCATACTGTGCTTATATGTATAATAAGGCAGAAACATAGACTTGTAGATAAATAAAATTTTTAGAACCCATCAGAATTGTGTACCAGAGCAACACAAACAAGGTGCTCTGGAGCTCTTGGGCTGAAGAGGTCCAAAACCAGAAGCTGAGTGTACTCATCCACTGTAATGACCCTGTCATTCCTGGAGGTGATACAATTAATCAGCAAGAACTGCTCGAGTATATAGTTGGGTTTTTTTTGTTTTTCAAGCTTTGATCCCCAGAGATTTGATCTGACATAGTACAATGTGACTCCTCATTTATATTGTCTTGGCAGAGACATACTGGCAAAGTTTTGTGTAATGTTGGCATTTTCTTATCTTGTCCATAAACTGGAAATGTAACTTCACTCTTGTCATCTTAAGATATTTCTTATGGATTTACAGTGAGAATTTTGTTTAACCTATTTTCCATGATTTTAAGAGCAATGTCCTATAATCAGTGAGATACAAATGCCTCCTCAGGAAGAAAGATGTGCATACTTTTCTGTGAGCATGTGTCCACAAGTGTCCATGTCTGTGTGCATCTACACACATGCATGTTCACGTATGTAATGTAATGAAAACATCATAAATATTTTAATTTAAAAAATAAAAAGGAAACATTTCAGACTTTCCAATTTCCATTATTTCCCTCTATGTATTTGTGCGAATGGAATAACAAAAAAAAAAGAGCTACTGTATTTATTTATTCTGGAGATTTCTAAATCTAAATTAATAAAGGTTCTTTGCAAAACATGCCCTGAGGTCATCCTTAAGTAGACAGTGTTGAGACTTCAATGCCAGATTAATTCTCAGGCCAAATGGATCAATTCTTCAAGCTTGTCAGAGATTGTTGATGTCATAGATGATGATTGATGTCAATCCATCTTTACACATTTCAGTTAGAAATTGAGCAAGGAAAAGGATTCTTCCAGAAATGCTGCATATGGAAAAGCCCACAGGATGTTTTATGGCAAGTCAACAGGATCATGAAGGCCTCATGAATCCCTAAACACATTAACAAAATGCATTACACTGCAAAATTTCAACTACCCAGCATGACAGGAGAAATAAGTTTGAGGAAAGTATTTACCAATGATCAGTGCAATTCCTTGTGTTATGACTTCAATATTGCTTGGTTTCTAAACCCTTTTCATCTCATAGCACATTTACTTCTCTTATTAAAAAAAAAAAAAAAAATTAAAAAAAAATATAAAAAAATATTCCATGGAAAAGATAGAGGAGCCTGAAAGCTGAACTGACCCCTTCTGTCTTCATCACACCCCAGAGTGTGTCAGCTGAGCAATGCAGAGCATGCTGGTAGGAGACAAGATGCTAGTAATGAGCCAAATGAATCCCTGGTGTGACTTCACTCACTTCATTTGAGCTATCCCCAGGATAAAATTTGTCTCAGAATACTGAAGACTCTCAAAGTTTTGAGCTGAAGAGAATAGCAGTGCATGGAAAAATGGCAGTCCTGTCCTGATTATTTGAACTGAATTGTGAATCCAGTGAGTCTGGTTTCAAATTATGTTTGCAGTTTGGTTTTGATACAGTCTCTTGAATCACTTTTACAGTTCCAGAAAGTGTGGCATGATCCAGCCAGCAACACTGCATTAATAAGCAATGAGCTATGCAGTCCTGTCAAAACAAGCTCATTAGTAAGTTGGCTGCTGGGTTTTTGCAACCACTAGCTAAACTTTGGCATTATAAACAGGGGCACCTACAGGGAGGTCCCTCAAGTCCTCTGTACTTTAAAAGATTTAAGGACTTATTTTTGAACATATAAATAGGACTCAGCATCCATTTTCAGCAGTGCAAGTACAAAATAATTTTCTAAAAGTCTCACAAAAGGTTTATTGCAATGATTATGTAGAAAGTTTCTTCTCATATGATTAAAAAGAAATCACATAATATAAACAAAACAAAACAATACAAGATATATTTTCAGACTCATAAAACCTGACTCTGGATTTCAGGACTGTAAACAAAGTAAGACACTTTGATGCTCTGATGATTGGATGGTAATTAGAGGGCCACACACGTTCATTATATATATGAAGAGCATAATATGTTAAAAGTCCCTGGTTAGGAATAGATTGCTCATGGCTCCCCCAGTGATTCAACCAAGCTTGTCTATGAAAATTAAAGGGTACTTTGCCTAGGCTTTCTTTGCAAGGCTTACAATGACCTACCCAGAGTACCCTGGGCAAAGTCTTGTCAGACACTTCAAGCAACAAAAAATGCTAAAAATTACTAAAGTATTTGAGTTCAAAGAATTTTTTTTCCATGACAGAAGTTCTGAGTATATTTATTTGTCCATGTAGAGACATATGCATATTTTTAAAATCTATTTATATTTGAAGAAAGTTGTTAAATTTTATTTTTCACCAGTCTTTGAATTTCAGAGGCCATAGCTACCTCAGCCACTGATACCACTGTTCCTGCTGTCTTCATCTAAGTGTAGTATCCCAGATTTTTCTATATCACCAGTAAACAGCAGCAGTAGCCTGGGTGGCTTTAGAAACTGCCTGCTTGGCCAGAAGGCAGGTGAGTGTTTTTCTTGCCTGCAGGCTTTGCCACATGAAGGCTGCAGTGCCAACTATAACCCATCTGAAAAAGAGCTCTTCTGTAGCATCACCTCCACCGGTAAGTGCCTCACCACAAGCCTGTGCTCTGTGAAAAAACATGGCTTTCCTGAATGCATTGCCATCACCTGTAAAAGCCCAGTTAGTTACCTGCCTGCTGTGGAAATTCTTTACAACAAAAAAAAACCCATGGCTTTAGCCTCATTGTTTCCATTACGTAAGTTAGGATGCAATGTTCAGGTATGGACAACAGACATACCTGTCTACAACAAAGAAACATTCCAAGAAAACATTAGTCTGTAAAGTTTTAGTAGTACTAAATAGTTTTAGTTTAGTTAATGTTTTAGTAATACTAATGTAATTAGTTACATTAGTCTGTAACTAATCTCTGGGCCCTTTTACACACGCTGAATCTGCATAATCAGGTCTGTGTAAGGAGCACTGGGGTGAGAAGAAATGGAAAGAAGAAAGGGAAAGAAGAAAGAGAAAGAAGAAAGTCAGCATCAGCAGAAGTCAGAATTTGGACTTCTACCTAAGTCCATACTATACAATAATACCTACTTTCTAGGACAGTTAGCTGTAGAAAAAAACTGGGCCCTTTCATTTTTACTGAATTACTCAGAATCAGAAGTAGCAGTATTCATTTTAAAAACAGAAATTAAAAGCTCCCTTTTTGAGAAAGACAGAGACTATTAATACTACTTTTTATTTGCAGTCCTGGCTGTAACGCTGTGAAGCCATCAGTTTTTATCTGATGTCCAAACTGTGTAAATGCATGTATTTTTTTCAATGGCTAGCAGCATAAAAGCTTGTATTTTGTACTATTATGTAAACTTTCCCATTCGGGCGACAGGAAATTTATTGCAGCACTTCGATGGATTGTAATGGCTGTAGTAACTGTGCAGTTAAGTGCTGTTTCTAAAAAGTAGAACTGGCAAAATATTTAATGAAGCATTTGGCTTTCTGTGCGACTAGATGAGAGGACCCTGTTGTATGCCAAATCAATCTGATTTTGCACAATATATCCATTCAAGCAGCAATTCTGGAGGCTGGAGAGCCAGAGGAGCTGAGAGACTAGATTTTCTAGGCTGAACAGAAAATAGTACTTCCAGATGTAATTTCCAAGTACTGTGAAGTGCCATTTACTCTGGGAGATGTGGATTTGCAGCATGATTTGAACAAATTCTGTGGAAGCTCTTCAATCTTTGTTGAAAATCGCCAAGACTTTCTTGACTGTTACTGCTGCTACTACGTGTTTAACATTGTAATATCAATATTTATCACTGCTAATTTCTTAGAAAATGTATATACTGCAATCATATTCTGCAAGGTGAGTCACAAAGAATGGGTAAGTGCTGAGAATGAGCAGTTAGTTCCACATTACATGTGCAAGAGTGATGAAAAGATGTTTTTATTTTTTTTTCTCTTTTTTTTTTTTTTTTTGGATATGGAAGTGTTTTGTTGTTGTCCAATGCTTCTTTTTGGCCAATTTTTACTTCATCTACAATTTTAAGGCAATTCATTTCCAAACATTTCAAGAATTACAGGGAAAATATATCACCTAGCATTGTTAAGGAAAATATTACATTTACCCCTTCGTGCAGACACCAAAAATCATCCATAAAATTCTTCCATAAATAGCTGTAAGAAAGACTAGAGAATCATAAAACTCTTAGTACATACCATTCTACTGAAATAAGAGCTGATCCCAGTGGGTGCTGGATCCTACAATTATCTCAGATTTCTGGCCCTGAGTTATCATCTCAGGGCAGCCTTTCTTCATACAAGACCTCACTGCACATTATAGATGTGCCTGGGAAATACTTGCAGAGTTCTCAAAATCAGCTCTGCTGAGTGGAAAAGAAAAGCTGTGAGAGATAAGCTGAGCTCTGGCATGGTCATATTCTCGTTCTGAGACAGGGGTAATAAAATATTGCTTTTAAAGACAGCACTGTTGTCGCCTTTAACCAGAAGTTTTATCACAGTAGTCTCTCTTTGGGCAAACAATTATTACTTTATATAATAGATTTATTATTTTTAGATGGTGTGTCAGTCCATTCCCTGACGCTGGAAAATCAGCATCAGTTTGTGTGTAGATACACTCAGAGATCGGAGTCTGAGAAGAACAGATTTCCACAGTTTGAATTCATAACCTATGCCATGTTGCCCATGGAGCAAGCAGAGTCACAACCTCTGGGAGTTTAGAAATGCTTTCCAGATCACACCTGAGGAACACAGCACTATGGAAAGGGCCAGCATGTGACAACAGCAGCCACCAAGACTACAGTGAGATGAGGTCAATGTCTTCACGTGCTGCAGACACAAACAACAGAGGAAACCAAGCACTTGGCACAGGAGGAAATCCAGCAGCAAAAGCAGAAATATCTCATAGACATGCACCCATCAGCAGACCATGCTGCTTACTCAGTGTATTTTTTTCCTGAGTATGAGGAAGGTTAGAAAAAGTGGCAAAAACTCTCTGAGGCCACCCAGAAGAATTGAAGCCGTACAACTCCTCTCTAAGGAATTTTCATGCCAGGCAACTGCTGTGATGGGTATTATTAAGTCACCTTTGAGCTTCAGAGCATGATGGTAATGTGTCCTTGGCCAAAGAAGTTGTTTGGAGATTACACAGACACTCCACAATAGCAGTAGCAAAGCCACAAGCAGGAGAGACCCTGGATTTCAGCCAGGATGTGACTGTGGCTGTGGTAAGGCTGAGTCAACTCCCACGTCCCTTTAAGCAAACAAAGCAAAACAAAATTTTCATAGTGCTGCTACCTCTTGCTCTTTCTCAGTTCTTAGGATCCCATTTTTGTTGTTGTTGATTTTCTTTTAATTGGGAAAGAGCTGGTATTTTTCATAGTCTCATAAATTTTTAAGTAACCCCTAAGCTTAATAAAGTCTTTTCTTCTGCTCCATGTTCATAACACCTGCATTTAATCAAGCCAAACAGTCCCTCTTTTCCACCTCTTTCACATCACTGCTACATAGGTTCAAAAGAACTTGTGGTACCCTACCTTTGACTAATCCCTTTAGAACTCCTCTTTGTAGATGCCACTAGTTCAACGATTGTCAGCCAAGATAAAAACATTTCTGGATTTGAATTCTCAAAAACGAGCAATTAAAGACATACCCATGCCAAGAAGCAGAATGGAAAATAGAAGATAAAATACAAAATTTCCTGCAATAATTAAACTTTTACTTTGTTGCAGAAAATATATATAATTAAAAAAAATAAATATGGTTTCCATTTTAAATCCAAATAGCTAACTATATTTTTGAAGAGGTTTGTGGTTCTGCTACATTCTGAAAAGTCATTCTTTATGCTTCTTATAGATATTCTTGGTGATGTATCCCTAAAGTCAAAACTGCCTGATCACCTCTGCAGGGTACTTTGTTGTTGGACAGCACACACGTTTCATTCCAGTGGGGACATTCACACAGAGAAACATTCACATAGAAGTTGAAAAAGAAGAGTTCTCAGAGAAAAAATGGGATTTGATCTTCTCATAAATGACATTAAAAAAAAATCATTTTATCAAAAGATTTTGCACACTGAAGCAGATACCAAAGTAGAGATGCATAAGATTCAGGGGATAATTGGCCAGGAAGGGAACTCATTCCTTCTTTCTGGTACAATTTTAGCAGGAAGGTTAGACACAGCACAGTAAGTCTACAGGTGGATATCAAATAAAAATTTAAGCAAATGATGTTTTTCTAGAAAAAGAAGATTAAAAAGAATCAAATGGCAGTAGTATAATTTTTATTATCTTAATATAATTTTATACTAGTTTAATAATTTTTATTTATTTATAATATTTTATTTATTAATAATTAATGTTTATTGTAATATAATTTTAATTATTCTTTTTAAAACATGAATAGAACTAAAAACAGGGATTGAACACAAAAGTAAATAGTGCCCAGCTGTTCTCTGCTGCAACCGCTGAATCAAATAGCCTAGACATAACTGGAGTAAAGATTCCAATCTTTACTTTGAGAAAGTAAATCACCTGAAGGGTACAAAACATTTCAGAAAATTAAGCTGGAAGCAGTTTTGTATCTGTCTGCAGTTTGAATTGTTCTCTGTTCTCCAAACAAGACATTTCTCAAGCTATTGTGAGCTGTGGGCAAGCAGCACTATTTTCTTTTGAAAGATTCAGACTATTCTCCACATATATCCAGGCAAGCTACCAAGCTGCCACAAAAACTGCAAATATTTCAGGAGGAACAAAATGAGTAAGAGTCAAAAGATGAAATTTAGGAGCTACATTATGAAAAAATAGGCTACAGTGATCCCTCAGTCCTGCTTCATACAGTCCAGATCTGACAACTGAGCTAAATTCAGATTTGCCTTGTTTAAAATCAATAGGTCAAGTAAGTTAATAAAGTGTACCTCATCATTACTCAGTGTCTCTGGATTTGACTTCTATGTTTTATTTCTGGAACTTAACAAACTCTGCCTGCAGTAACAAGACATTTCTCACAACTACAATTGAAGCATTTTAGGAATTCTTTCCAAACTGAATGAATTGTTATTTCACAAAACAAAGGATGCATTTTTATGCACTCTCACATATTTCTCAATCACTCATTTCAGCACTGGCATCCTTCAATTTAAGCCTAATAATGTCATAAATCATAAAAGAAAGGATTCTTCTAATTGGCAAGATGGTTTTCTCAGACTGTCTATTATTTTCTTTAATTATTTTTTTTATATACATATAAAAACCACCTAAAAGCTTCATTTAAAAAAACCCTATAACACATGAACAAAAGACTTCAATCCTATCCCACTTGTTCCCACAAATATATATTTTCTGATTTGAATTTCATAGTGGTTTGAGTAGTATGGTTCCCATTGAATCATGAAATACTCTGGTGTGAAATCAAAGCAGGCTTGCAATAGGTAGCATGGCCAGAGGGAACTAGAGAAACTTAAAATCTTAACATCCATTGTTCATTTCAGCTCATCACTTGCATTATTAGAAGCAGCTGTTCTACCAGAAACCACATTTTCCTGCCCTTTGGATATGCAGTCCTGCCTCTAGATAGCTGGAAAATGTTGATGTAGCCTGCTGAGAACAACTGACTGCGATCTAAGGTTGCTGAGGAATCTTGGCAAGGTCCATTTCATTTCCTGTCTTGCAAAGAAGGTTACAAGTTTATCCACCTATTAATTAACAATAAAGTGACTTTAAATTTTTTTTTTTCAAACACTAATAGATCTGCTGCTTCACATCACAGCTCTAGTTAAAGTCTCCTTCATTCATATCCCATATAGCTTGATGGCCCAAAAGATGTATTTTCAGAACATGTCTATTCTATGCTATAAACCTTAGTAAGTAAGCTTTCCTGGTCTATCCTACAGCTGAAACAATAAGATATGTTTTCCAATCATTGTACAATTTTCACTACAAAAAGTGACATGCAGAAAGAACAAGAAAAGCAAGAAAGGGAACTGAAACCAATGCTCTTCTAAGAGACTCCTGAAAAGCTTTCAGCCAAAGAAAATGAGAAATGTAATTGAGTAAATTAAATTGGAAGATGAAGGTTTTGCAGTCTGTTAGAAGAGATTATATTTAAATCATTTTGCTTTGTCCATTTTTAACCTAAGTATTTTCATATCACAAAATAAAAAAACTGCATTTTTTTTCTTGAGATGTTTCTGTTTTCATTCCTAATCAAAGAAATATTATGCCATTAGCCACAGCTGAATTATAACTAAAGAACATGAACCCGAAAATTCTTGGCTAATAATAAACCTATGATAATTACACACCCTGACTATCAAAACCACTGTTGTACTTTCCATCTCTGTCATTATGAAAGTTAACTTTTTTCTCACAATTGTCTTTCCCTTTCTTGGCAGAAAGACTTTCTGTGCTAGCCCTCAAACTGAAGTATCACCGCAGTGGAAGGAAACTCCCAGATCATCAAGTAAAAATTCCTGCTGTAGATAACTCTGATAATCTCATACATAAAGTTTATAATCTCATCTATCCAGCTCCATTTATTCCCACTTGAAGGCCTTTCCAAGAGCCTCAAAGCTCTTGTGGTCAGAAACTTTCCTCCATTATCCAGACTGCATTCCTACATGGTGCCTTTCCACACAGATGTATTTGCAGACAGTGTTCATATATCCCTTCTCAGCTTCCACTGTGTCAGATTATATAATCTTTGCTCTGCCTGTGAAAAATAATACCATTTTTGATTAAACCAGGAGGATTATTTTAGACAAAATTTCCTTGACCTAAGTTTCTTACAGCTAATCAAACATTTTTCCTCGTTTTAATATCCTTTCCCAATTCTAAATTAGTTGAACTTCCAGCACTATTCTTTTTACACCACTAATGAGTACTTTGCAAAAGCCAGGTTTATTTGCTCATTAGTTTTTCTCCTCAGTATAGGTTCCCTGTTGATTTCTAATCTTTTTTTTTTTTTTTTTTTTTTTTTTTTTTTTTTTTTTTTTCTAGTCTTCGAGGACAGACTCTAGGTTAGAAAGAGCTTTCTAACAGTTTCCATTCTTCTGACAGAAAGAAATTCCCAGAGTAATTTGCACTTAGTTCCCAAGTTCCTCAGTCTGGGCTGACTACATTCACTCACTCCTTTAAGTATGTTGGGTTCCCCCTTGAAATTGTGAATCTTGGAGTCAGAGTTACTTTTGTACCACCTTCTTTGTAAGTGTCTAATGTCGAATCTAATATTGCAATGACAAAATATCCCAAGATCTTGAGCTAATTGCATTATCTTCTCACACCTTCACCCCCTTCAAGAGCTAAAAATCACCTCAGCCATCACTTGCTTGATGCCAAGGTTACCTGATAATATCCCAATGTCAAGGGATATTATTTAGTCACACATTTCCCCCACTCCCTTGTACACCTTTCTGAGCTGCAGTCTATAGCTGTGCATCTCAGGGAGCTGTCATCCTCAAAGAAAACTTTGTTTTATTGAACAAGTGTTCAATTAGTTTTACTGAGCAAGTACTCCACCACTTGCCTTCCCTTGTACTGATTCTCTGTGGTCTCTTCACTCTCTGTTCATGCTCTCTGCTTTTAATACACTGTCATCTTGTTCTCTCCTGGACTCTTTATTCTTAGTTATTTCCATTTTCTTTTCCTCTCTTGTGAAACCAGCTTCCATTCTTGTTTTCTTTCCTCCCATGTTATCTTCCTGGTTGCTCATCCTCTCTCTTCAGTACAGAAAACCTTTTGTGTGTTCCTTAGATAGAAGACTACTCGGTTATCCAAGTTCAACTTCTGCTTTAGCCTTAAGTGTATGTATTTCTATGAAACCCACTTTCAATGGGCATTGGGCTGTCTACACTATGTACCTAGAAGTTCTGACCTGCTTGCAGTTTCTTCTCCTTTTTTCTCATAGCTGTTTTCAAACCCTTTTGAATTACATTTTTATACATAACCTTGAATTTTTTCATCCAAGCACTGGAGTGATTCTTCTCATCCAAGAATATGATGCTGTATCCAGTTGATGTCTGGTCACCAATGATGTCCCCCAGGACTGGTTCTTATTTGATTTGACCAGTCTTATTCAGTATTTTATTGATGATCTGGATGAGGGGATTGTGTCTATCCTTAGTAAATCCATGGGCAGGACTAAGTTGGGTGCGAGTGTCAGCCTGCTGGAGGGTAGAAGGGCTGTGCAGAGGAGATCCTGAACAGGCTGAATAACAGGCCTAGATCAGCAACAGGAGGTTTAACAAGCTGAGTACTGAGTCCTACACTTTGGCCACAGCCCCAGGCAGTGCTGCAGCCTGGGGACAGAATGGCTGGAAATGACCCAGGGAAGAAGGACATGCAGGTGCTGGTTGACAGTGACTGAATATGAGCCAGCTGTGCCCAGGTGGCCAAGAAGGCCAACAGCATCCTAATTGCATCATCAATATTGTGGCCAGCAGGACCAGGGCAGCTTTGCTCCCCTATTCTAGGCACTGGTGAGGCCACACCTCAAATCCTGTGTTCAGTTTTGGGCCCCTCAATGCAAACAAGCAATTGAGGTGCTGAAGAGACAGAAAAGAGCTACAAAGTTGGGAAAGGTCTGGAACACAAGTCCTATGAGGAGTGGCTGATAAGCTGGGGTTGTTTAACCTGGAGAAAAGGAGGCTCATGAGAGACCTTATCTCTCACTTCAACTGCCTGCAAGGAGATTGTATCCAGGTGGGGCTTGTCTCTTCTCCCAGGTAACCAGTGAAACAAGAAGACATGGCCTCAACCTCCGGCAAGGGCCATTTAGGTGGAACATTGGGAGGAATTTCTTTCAAGTAAGGGTGACAGCATTGGATTGGGCTGCCCAGGGAGGTGGTGGAGTCACTGTTCCTGGAGGTGGCACTTTGTGCCAAGGTCTAGTTGACATGCTGAGTCATGGTTTGAACCTGATGATTTCAGAGGTCTTTTCCAATCTAACTGATTCTGCAATTCTGTAATTATTTCATGTGTCATTTCATGGTTTCCCTGTGTAACCCCTTATGGACATCACATGGGTGATGCTTATTCACACAGTCAATATATAAAATACAAAGCACATGAATCACCAGATAAGTCCTGCAACTTGCTGCTCTTTGGGTTCTCTCAGTCAATAGTCATTTTGATTTCTACTTCTTTTCTCTCCATTTTAAAGCTGAATATACATGAGCAACAATTAAAGACAGGAAACCTAATTCCCTCAGCTACAAAGCTTTTGACCTTTCACCCCACTCAAATACAAAAGTATCTTAAAGCCAGAAATGATAACTAGAACATCTCATTAAGAACAGTGATCAAACCAGTTAACCTACAAATGATGAAGTGCAACCTAATAAACCACTAAGAAAAAAAAAAATTTAAAAAGCCAGTTAATTTAAATACAAGAACTACTTTGAACTTCTTTATCCTCCATCATGGCCAAGTCCCACCTAGAAATCCCTGTTTACTGTGCTTCCAGCAGTGCGACTTTTTATGATATGGAAAACTGAAGTGTAATACAGAATGTACTATTGGTTTTTTTTTATATATTTCTTTACTAAACAGGTAAGTACCCACTTGCATCCAAATTTTCAACTACATCTCAACAGCAAACACAAGAGATGCTGTGGATTCAGAAGTGCAACCATATAATAAAAAACTATTAGGAAGATCATGGTAACTAATTATAGACACCACAGCTTAAACAAGGACTCTGCTACCATTACACAGAGAAAACAGGTGACTTTGGTGACATTTTTGTGCATATATATGAGAAAAAATAGTTTAAAATAGCATTTTGTTTATTTATTGTTACCATCTAAGCCATTATGAGATGCTGTGAGTTTCCACATAGCAGAGTCACACAGTGCAAATGTCATGAATTCCTTTTCCTTCCTAATTCCAAATTAGGAACATTAAAATGCAAGACATTATAATTTAAAGGAGATTTCATAAAGTCTCTTTGGTAGTCAAGGCTATATTGGTATTTCCATCCTATTTTTTAAGTGCTTATAAAACAGACATAAATACTGCTCATTTTGGAACCTCCTATCCAAGTTTTCATGCCACAACTGATCACTCATTAGATCTTTGCCTGAAAACGTGAACCAGATATATCTTTCATTTGGATGAGGTGAGTTTTTGGATGTTGGTGATCAGAAGCAGTATGCCAGAAGGATAGAAAAAATGTATTTTATAGAAATTTTAATGTAAAACAGAACTCTATTAAAATAACACTCTTTGCAATCTGCAAGAAAACAAAACCAGAACCCAAAATGGCTGCCAGTTTCTCAAGATATAACATACATTTTTAGGTCTTGGAAACAAATTAAGAGCCAAGCCAGTAAAATGGTGAGAACATTTTTAGCTTGAGTAAATGCTACTGAACTTCCTATCTGCTACAGCTCCTGCAGCTCCTACAGCTCCTATATCTACTGGGGAGCTCTGTGTCCTCCAAAGCTGGAAGCAGGCAGGCTATGCCTGCTTAAAGCAGCCTTGTTCTGCATTTTGTCATCCTGAATTCAAGAAAGCAATCACCAATACCACTTTTCAATGGCTGATCACTTCCAAAACAGGCTTCTCCACCTTTTGAACCACTCTGCTGGGTGAAGAAAAAGACTGCCATAAAGACCTGCATTTACAAGTTTTTTCATGTTTTTGTTTTGTTTTTTCCCAAGGATTTTTTAAAAAAAAATTTAATTTTCACCAGACTGTTACAACAGATCCAGGAGTGATCTGTGTTGAATAAATTCAAAACCATCTAATAGAGGTTAGGAGAGGTGGATAGGATTATGGCTAGCTGTAGCACCTTCAAATTCTTGTCTCATTTATTGTGCTGCTCACAGATCTGCTCAGTCATGGGAAAAACTATCTTATTGGTACATGAAAAGCAAAAGTCACTGGAAAGATATATCTGCAGCTGGGAAGAGAACTTTTATATCACCTAACCCAACTTAGAAACACATTTTGCAGGAAGACACACTAATTCTTAGAAAATCCTGTCCAGTTCTTACAGAGGACCTCAGGTCAAAAATCACAGAGCAAGTAAAGGACAGAAATTTAAAACAAAATTTTCTCACCAAAACTTGTGTTCTTATTAATAGTCTTTCTATAATTTTTATGTATTGCTGTTGGCATTAAGAGGCCTCCAAATGAGTTTTCTCTCTATTGTACTCAGTGCTGCCTGAGTGTAATGAAAAGGACCACGGCCAAAGAGCTCTCATTTCAAATCCACTGATCAAAGTATACACCAGCAACAATACTCAAACTTTCAAGGCTTATTAACATCAGAAACAAAAAATTTAAAAACCTTTTAGAACTGAGCAAGATGATCTTTTGACTCTGAATCTGGATTAGTTTTCAGTTTGGAAGGAGAAATGTATTTTAATAAAGTCAAGAACACATTCTGCTCTCTATGGAGGTATGCATTGAAGTGATTAAAGAATGGCTCTGTGGGATAGTAAGCTTTTAACTGAATAGGTGAAGAATCTTATGAGATCTTTTGAAATAGAACATCAGCTTGGATAAATTGATGTCTCATAAAAATATAAGAGCATAGTTAATTAACAGATTCTGACACCAAAAAAAAAAAAAAAAACAACCCAAAAGATTCCAAACAACAACAAAATCCCAAGACAAATAATGCAGTTTCAGGACAGCTTTCAGGGGTTCTTTTTATAATCATAATTTATAAATATATTGGTTATTTTTATAAATATGTCAATATGTCCCTATAATGTTGAATTGTAGAGCTAGTCATATTATTATTGAGGACATAGTCAAGTTTATTGCCCTTTTTTCCTGTTTGTATTTCATTCTTGGTAATAGGTTTTTTAGATAGTAGTTAACTATGTACAATTCATAAACTATTTACTTTGGCTTTAGATTAGTGATGTATTGAATTGTTTACAATCATTTTTTCTATTTCTTGCCCAGATATGTATTTGTTTGCTTTAAACTGATGTTTGAACAGTTTTACTATCACCTTGCAGCTATGAAATGTCTTTGCAAGGTTAGAGAAATGATTATGCTGAGAAAAGTGAATCAGCTTTCAGTAAATTTTTCTTTTCAGAAGAGAAAATCTAAATTCATGTGTCACAAAAAGTTGGAACAGCTGCTCAGAACACAGAATCTTTGTTCCATAGGGAGACTCCTTCAAATTCCTTCAGGTCCAAGGATTTGTGCCTGCACAATTTATTTGATATTCTCTGCCCCACTCCTTCAGTAAGGATAAGGCTTCCTTGTTCTTCTCGTTTATTCACGAGACCCTTCTGCCACTTTTGCTTGCTTTCCTGTTTGCCAGGCTGGACCATTCTCAAGCTAGGAGGAGATGATCTTGAAAGTCAGGCAGCCCTTAGGAACTGCTCATCTATTCAGGGCCATGTCCCACAGGATTCTTCCAAATAGGTTTTTGAATAAGAAAAAAATCTGTTCTGAAGTTCAGAATTGTGATACTGATCTTGGCACCTCTCCTACCTCTCAGGACCTGGCTCATGGTCACTGAAGCCAAGCCTGCCCACAACCTTCATGTTGGTAATTATCAGGTCTGTCAGAGTGTCTTCCTTTTTTGGTTCTTCTACCACCATGGAAGTCACCATCCCTGTGCTCCAGGCACCCCTCAGATCACCTGTGCCCTGCTGTGTTGTGTCCAGCAGGTATCAGGGTGGCTGGAGTCCCCCGTGAGGACCAGGGCTTGCAAACATGAGACCTCTTCCAGCTGTCTGCAGAAGGGTTCATCTGTTCTTCCCTATCAAGCTGGAAGTAGCAGGTGCCCTGCTCAAAAACACCCACATTATTACTCCTGCTGATCCTAACTTGCAAGTTCTGAGCTCTCTCATCATCCATGCCAGGGCAGAGCTCCCTGTGTCCCTGCTGCCTTCAGACAGAACTCGCTCCACCCCCCTGGATGGTCCTTCCTGAAGAGCCCCTACCCATCCATGGCAGCACTCCAGAGGATGCTCTGGTTCAGCCCAGCCCCTATGCCTGTGTGCACACAAACATGCTGTTAAACAGTGTGCACACAAACATGCTGTTAAACAACTGAGTCATTCCCAGGGTTAAGGAACCATAAATATTTGTCCAAGCTTTATGTCCCTTCATGAATTAGGGCAATTCAGACAGCAGGCAGCATTCTTACTAACAGCTCATTTTCTCTTCTCTTTCAATCTTCTGTCAGGAAACAGCTTACAGGTCTTCCTGATGATCCTCTAGAAAAAATCATAGTTACACAGAGAATTTTCCAAACAATAAATTCCCAGGGAATGAAAGAAAAAGAGACTGAAATGCTGTTGCAGAACACCAAGTCAACAAATAGGAAATTTTATTGCTGTACATACACCCTCATTTACTGTCTTTCCTGGTCCTGGGATAGCAGTGATGGAGTGAAATAAGTGCTATTTACACACATTTTCAACCATGTCTTTGGGCAGTTCTCTGTTTCTGGAGGGTAAGTGCCCTTTGGAAGCTGCTCAATTCAGTACCAGATGAGTCATGGCCATTTGCCTATAAGACCTCTATCTGAACACAGCATGCTAAAGAAATGCGTCCTGGCTACTTCCTACACCCACATGTGGAATACAGACTCTGGTGACTTCATATTTGAAATTCTGTACTCAGAAATCTAGAGATATTTACAACTGAAAGGCCTTTGTGGGGGGGATTAAATATATATTTTTGCACAGTTAAGCTGTTAAATACTTACTGCCCTAAGAAAATATGGGAGTAAACATTCAGCCTATGCAGTATCCCCCATCATACATCAAAGCAAGCCATAAAAATTGACCTGCAAACCACCTATAAGTTATTTTTAAAAAGCTGGATAAGTGCGAATAGCCAGCTAACAAAAAAAAAAACTGGTTTGTGGTTAGTGTTCCTAGCTGCTTATCCTTTACCAAAAGGCACAAGTGAAGCTCTCTCCACTTGGATGAGAGTAACCTCTTGCCTCATGAAGGGATGGGCTGCACAAACCCCACTCATTCACCCACAACATCAGCAAAGGAACATCTCACTGCCAAAAGCAATGACAGCCACATCTAGCCCAGCAGTCACTGCACTTCCTCACTGTGGTTACAACCTTGAGCACAAGTATTTTAGCCAGGATTATAATTGCCTTCATTACTGTAGAGAAAATGCACTTCTCTGGACCTTTGCCTACTGAAATATACCAAATTCACCCATGATCACAAACATGGAAGTCAGCAAGGAGTGTTGTAATTATCACAGTGAAAGAGATCATGATTTCTTTGATCCCAGCATCCAGCCATCTGCTACCAACAGGATGTGGTGCTTCAGAGAGAGGTTCTTCCTTTTCCAACCACTGCCTATTAACCTAAACCCCAAGTCTGGCAATCCTTCTCTTCACAACAAAGGTTACTGCAAAAATCTTGAACTTTTCTATCAGCCTCAGAGCAGTGACATACATTATAACCTTCAGAAAATACTCCAACATTGTATTCCGACACTGCTCTGGACTCTGAATGTCTGCACCTCTCAGACTCACTGAAAAGGAAACAGAAAATCAAGATTAATAGGTGAGCAACAGGTAATTCGTACACTATGGTGGAATAAAATCTATCTGGTAACAAATTGCTTACAGAATGATCCTCTGAAGGCACATAAAAACAGACAAAATAAATGTTTAATATTTTCTTGTTAATGTGTACATCTTTGTCCTGACTAAAGAGAAATGCCATTTAAAGTGGATATATTCAATGATCTCAACTCTGCAATTCTGCTGGTTCCTTGTACAGTGTGAAATGATCCTACATTTTTTTCTTGTTTCATCTTCAAGTTTTAGGCAAGACAAAAGATCATGAAAGCATTTTCAAGCATTTGTCTTTTAATTCAGTCACACTTTCTGCTCCCTATTATTTAAATTATTCATTACAAATTGCGCAGATTCAGATGTCAGCAAGTCATTGGCTAAGTAAAAAGTTCAAAAAGGACACTGCAGCCACTCTCATAACATATCAGAAACATCCTATGCCCAGGCAGGACTGATCATTAATTTCAAGTAACATCTGAAGCTGGACTCATCTCAGTCTTCAGTGACTTTAAAGATACTTGATGCTCTAAATGAAGACATATTAGATGGTCATGTTTTAAAAAAGAGTGTTAAATCTAACTAAATGTTATTCCTAGCTGAAATGAGTTAATAAGAATGCATGAGCCTCTACCCCAACAGTGCACTGTGACAGACTTTACAAGGGGTGAGGAAGAGTCTTCAAGTATTGTCTTCGTTGTAAGCCCAAGCTCAGCATGTACCAACACAACCTCTGCACACCCTCTGAGGACCAAGGTCCTTAGGACACTTCCAGCACCAGTGACTGTCTGCAGGCTGGCTACATGGCACCTCTGGAGACAGGTGCTGGGCTGGCATGTGAATTCATGGACCCTGGACACTGGTCTTGCTGAGAATTACAGGCATGCACTCAAGCACTTCCCTAGCACAGGATAGTACACCGGGCTCACAGGAGAAAACACATAAAGCAAATCCTCCTGCCATGGGGAATTTATAATCTGAAAGACTGGATGGTCATTTCAGAGTGTTTTATATCCTGGGACAGGTTAGAGGAAGATGGGACAATGTGAAACAAATAAAGGGTGAAAAATAATTTTCCCATTAATCAGTTTAAGGGCATAAAATTACATCCATATATAATGGATGCCTAATTCTTGTCTCTAAATAAGGTATTTGTATGGGAACATGGCCAGTTAGGCAGCTGTCTGGTCACCCGTGGATGAGAGCAACTGATTTATGTGAGCACACTGTGCATTTACACACATGAATTACATACACATTTACTCAGACAGGACATGCATGTCTGGTTTGGAAATCCCAGGTCCTAGTTTGCTAAGAACTGGGGGAGGCCTCTGCACAAATAATTGATAAACTAAAATGCTTTTGCTATCAGAGGGGCTGGAGATGCCCAGTGTAACTGTAGGAGGTATCTCACAGGCAGCTCAGGGAGAGCTTGATCCCAGGTACCTGAGTACTGTTTCCAGAATTGTCTGCATTAGGCACACAGAGAGAAGAAGAGCACCAAGCTTGCTTTATGTATCAGTCTTTTTCTGTATCACATAGGTCTGTGTTTTCCTCACAGCCTTGTCTAGTTTTGAATAAAACACAACATTATCTCCAGAATTAGACCAATCGATGCACGGAAAGCACTCTGAGCACGCTGTTTGAGCCTGACCTGTGACTGGATGCTCACCATATATTTAGCTCAACCATTTGCAAGTCTGTGATGTTGAACAAATGCTCTACTTTCCACTAGTTTTGCAAAGTGCTCCTAAATTTAACTCTGAGTCAACACTGTACGACTGCACATTTAAGTTAACCTGCATAGTCAGCTTATAAATTTTTAAGAAGCTTTTCCTTCCCTAACAGTGAATGTAAATGCAAGTTGTTTGAACAAAGACACTAATTTATCAGTTATAAAAATGAATGCACCTCTTTTTCTGTTTCTGACTGTGTGAAATATGCATTTGTCATTGACACAAATGGAGATTGATGACAAAAATTATGTGTAAAATGCAGAATAAAAATCAGAAGGCCAGGACAGTCTGGTGGATTGCCATATCTCCATCAATCAGTGGTAAGACCATTTATTTATAGCTGAAGATCTGGGTGTTAGCTTCTAACATCTCAAGATACTTTTGTGATATGCAATGCTTATAAAATTTTCATCTCATGCTGACATTCTTTTGATTTGGAACAATGATAACACATTGTTCATGCTTTCACCCTGTCTCCAAATATGACTCCTGTGCAGTCAACAAGTTTTACTTGGGCTTCTTGGTATGAAAGTTATTTATGAGTCTTCAGAAATATACACTTGTTTTAGAAAAAAAAGAGAAGCATCACTGTTTATTCTAGTCTTGATCTTAAATGCAGAAAAAAAAAAAACAACCAAGTTTTATTTAAGAAACATTTGGGAGAAAAAAATGCAGAGTGAAATAAATGAAATAATGGATATTCCACAAAAGGCCTGCATGGAAGAAAAGGGGAAAAAAAACATCGTAAAGAAAGAGATAGAGTTTAGAATGGTGATGCCACATTTTCATAAAATAATAGCTTAGTCAAAGTCAGCTTGCATGTATTTTGCACAAGGTCCCATTCAGACTCACAGAAAAATTAGCAAATACCACATTTGAGAGAGCTTTCCCTCATAGTAGCACTGTGTTCTGAGCCCCTTTGTGGCATCTCTGATATGAACCAGGGTTCCACTGAACCAGATGCTGTATTAACAAAGACTTCCCATGAGTGGTTTTTCAGTGGGAGAATCAGAATGGACACAACTCTACTCTCAACACATGACCCATGACTGATGAATGCAAAACCCACCACAACCAGTTTTCTCAACTTCTATGCTTCCTGTGCTTCTTCCAGCATTGGTGGTTGCAGCAACTCTAAAATGTAGACTCTTCCCTTGCCTTCAATCTTGTTTCAAATAAATATTCCTGTCAAATAAATGGAGAATTTCTTCAATCACATTTTACTTGCCAGCTGTATCAGCCACACATATTCTTACTAAATGTGTAGGATCTTTCAACAAACTCCACTAGTCTATTTTAAATTTATACTCACTGACAGAATTTAATAAAATAATTTTATTATTAATTTTATTATTATAATTTAAATAATTATATGCACAGTCCAAGATGAGAGACTCATGGACTTCAACACAGATCAAGTACTTTGACATACAAAGAAGCAGAGAGAGAGAAAGTGTAGATGCGTGCAATTATTCTCCATTTCATGACCAAATTTTTGACTAAGGAAATGAAAAAGCCTCAAGACATCTTGAAGAGGTAGAAAGGACAAGAAGGAACTCTAGTTTTGAGATGATCCACTGAAGTCAGCTAGATATCACACTGTGATATTTCCATGGGAATAAACCCAGATTACACTTTGTCAAGATACGCACACTGAGAAAAAAAAACAAAAACAAAATACATTTGTCCTCTGCTAAATGAGCATAGGAAGAGAAGATCTACTTGTAGAAAAACCACAAAAATACTTTCCTACCTTTTAACTCAGAAGACAGGGAAGCCCTAGGAATCTGGTCTCTTTAGACCAGCTGAAGCAGTACTACCCTGGGTATATCAGCAGGCAGCAAAGGCACCTTCATCAGCACTGATGGTCAGAAACACATTTTTAAATCTCCCAACCATTTTGCCATTACGTGCTGTGATTTTCACAGGACTCCTGTCTCAGAGCACACAAATTGACCTCTTCCAGATGAAAACAATCCCAAAGATGTGCTTCAGGCACTAACGAGAATTCAGCCTACATGACCAGGCTGTAACTGGCACCAAGTCCCCAAAACCACACACATCACAGAGGTCAGTGCAGGTTATTTCACTCAGCAGATTCACTCCTAATGGAGCACACTACTTGCTAATGTAGAAAGAGTCATGTTCAACCACTGCACAAAGGGACAATGACAAGTGGGGACAAGGCTGATTATAGTCAGCCAAAATCAACTGTCAAGCCCTAACAAGCTTGTGATGAAGTACAGCTAATGTAATTATCACCTTAGGGTCCACAGAGAAGGGCACTGATAGAGTAGAAGACAAATGGGCTAGTAAGCAAGAGTCAGAGTAAAAAGAAAGGATTCCTAAACTGAAAGCTGTGATCAAGTCAGCTGTGTGGTGACAGCAACAAAAACTGCAGTTAGTCAAAATGTAATGTAATGCAACCCACTCTGTAAGAGAGCTGTTACTTGAGCAAGGAACACAAAGACCATTGTTTATGCTGAATAGCATAAATAGAACTTGGTAGTTCCTTTATTCTTTTGACAGAAATAACTATTAGGAGACCCATCTTTCTTTAAATTCTCTTTTCTGTTTTGCCCCAATCTCATATTACATTTTCCTTGTGAAGGCTACAAGTTTTTTTCTACAATTCCCAAGATAGGGATGATGGGTTTTGCTGCTGACATTACTAGAGAACCACACGTGAATTCATAACAGCTCCCACATCCAAAGAAGACCACATAAGAAATTATCCTCACACAAACATCTTTTTCTTCCTTGGTATCTGATACCATAAACCTGTTACTTCCTTCATGGATCAGAGGTCTTTGGGGAAAAAACAAAATGGACAAGAATTTCTAAGGAAAGAAAAAAGTACAGTTTGTACTGGAGAACTTTTAGAGTTTTTTATTGCAATATAAAGAAGACAAGAAAGTAACCATAAAGCATTGTATTTGTAGGTCACCTTTAAAGAGTAAACAACAATTATATATACTTCATCATACTGAGTACTGCATATCACATTCATGTTCCTCAGTTCATCTGTCTTCCATGCTGAGGGGACTCATCCATCATCTAGTCATACACAAGCTTGTCATATGGGGGTGATAGAAGGTATCTTCAAGGTAACTCACTGACACTTCTTAATTAAATATCTTGAAATATTGCATATTATTTTTCTGTACCACCACAGGAGACAATGGTAATTACATGGTGATTCCCAGAAACATTTTATGAATCCTCAATTATTGTGCAACTAGCTGGATTTGACAATAATGCTGCTAGTCTACAATGAATTATATGTAATAAAATATTGAAAATATTCAGGCACCTTTTCTGAGTTATTCAAGACTGTCCATTCTCCAAAGTTACTTAGATTGTTTTTGCAAAATGTCCAATGACCAGGTATTTGAAAACATCCTGATGATTTTGACTGGGTGATTTCCAAGGTAGCAACAAGTTGCAAGACATCCTTAAAACACAGCCATCCAAAATTAATTAATATTTGCTCTTACAAATATTCCTAAGATGTGTGGACTCAAGGACGCAAATTCCTCACATTTCCATTGTCTTCTTTACCAAAAGCATACAGATGTTGCAAGTGTTGCTTTATTAGGCAAATGTAGGACCTATTTTGCAGCATCCAGAGCCTGCCAAAGCATTCATACATTTCTAGATTTCCAAGTATGACATTTCTGCCTGTCCAACTCCTTCATGAATTTTCAATGCAAACCATGACCTTCTTCCAGGGACCTGACAGCCATAAAGCATTTTAAAAAATACAAATACTCTTGTCCCACTGCAAATCTGATCGTTTGATGAGCATAGTTTAATACAGTCATTACAGTTGCCACATCCTGTTTATGTCACTATTCCTGACCATGCAATTTTTTGATATTTATTATGTTTGTTACAAATAGATCCTGCAATTTCTTTGAAGTTTTCTTCCTGCTGTGTCTTCCACTGACAACTGCAGATCATCCCATGGTGTGTCACAGACAAGGTGCTTTCTGGAAAGACAAGCAATGGATGAGGGAGTTTAGAAAGAAATTAGCAGACAAGGACAACATAAAACTTACTTTAAAACTTGGAAATAGTTCTATCCTCCTAAAAATTCAAAACCTCATTTTATCCCCTAATTTTTGGTAATTTTAATTGCAGGACATAAATCCACACTAGCATCCCCCAGGGTCTCTTCCAGATATTTTGCTTCCATGTGCCGTGAGGCTATTTTCTCCTTTCAGTTTCCACCTCTCTTATTCTCTCTAACTTCTGCTATTTGCTTTACCACTTCTCTGCTAAGCTCCAGGTCCCAGCAGACTCTCCCCCTCCAGTTCTTTATTTGCTTCAATATGCTTCTTGCCTGAAAAAAACGTTATCTGGTTTTCTCCACTTCCACTAATTTTCTTCTTCTCTTCATCCTAAACATCACTATTTTCTGAAGCACACTGAGCCAGCTGAATATTTTACTGCCACAATGCAGTCTCAGTTATGCACTTCATTTTTCTTCTCATTCTCTTTTTCAAACATTTCAGTGTTTTCCTGCTTCATGTCTGAATTATCAGTTTAAATACTTCACCACTACTGTTGACCCTGACAAGTGAGGATATTGAAACTTCTGCACTGCCTATGATGCTCTGTTAGTCACTCAGCCATCAGTGGTAAGTCCAACCATCATGCTCCCCCAGACCCTGCACACAGCTTTGGGGGCTCTCTCTGACTTTTAGCAATATTGTCCATCCCTGCAAATCTTTTAAAGACAAGAACCATTTTTTGAGAGGTATCTTCTACATGTTTCCTCTGCTAAACCAGGTAGACACTGTATTCTTAATCCCAGTACCTTTGCCACAGTGTCTGCTTTTACTTTACAGAGTGCACTGTGGTTTACTTCACAGAATAGAGGCAGAGAATACTTATCACCTGCAGAAGTGTTATGATCATTTCCGCCTGACATTTTATGCTATTAAGTGGCATAAACTGTGATGAAATGTCATCATTCAAATACAGCTACAAAATGAAGCTGACTCCAAACATGATCTGACTACAGAGTGTGTGGAAAACACCCCCACTTTATCAGCAAACAGTAGAAAAGTAGTTGATAATTTATGTCATAGCATTCAAAGTTCCTGAAGTCATACATTATTCATGGAAAAAGTCATCTACTTGTGTCTTTAAAAAAGACACATTAAAAAGTACAACGTTAAAAATAGATGGCATTTTATTGGAGATCATAATTATTTAAAAAGTTGGCAACAGGGCTTTTTAGTTCCTAAAATGACCTTTCAAGATGAAATGAGGAAAAGAAAAGCTTCTCTGAGGAGGAAGCTATGAAAAACTCCAGTGCATAAAGAAGGCATTTACCTTTAATCTGAATTTTAGTATATTCTCCAACAAGAACAGAGACCAGTAAAATCACATTCACAAGTACTACTAAGTGGCAGTGTAGGTTTGCTGAATGACAGAATTTTTAACTTTGCTGTGACCAAAATTGTCATGATACATCTATAATTTGGAAATTCAAACTCTGCCTGGGCAGTAAATGAGAAGTGCACAAATATATTGAAGATCATAAACATGAGCAGAGAGCAATCCCTGAGTACCATTTACCTGTCTCAGTGTTGTCACATACATTATCAGTAAACAGATTTGCTTTCATTTCCCTTAATCGGTGTTCACTCTTCTGCTTACTTTCCCCCTAATCAAAAATCATGTGAAAATATTGGTAGTGTTACAATTTAAATCAACAGTAAAAGCATAATTAGAAGTGGACAAACAGTTGGCCAAAATCACACAAGAACGCAGTTAGAAATTCTGTACTACCTTTTGAGTGATCCCTCCCCGCACTTATTTCATCTTTTCAGAGCTATGTTGTGTGTGGCCAGTCTCTGCTGCATGTTCTGGGACCCCAAGTCTGACCTTCCATGTCATTTACTGGGCAAGACGCAAGGGTGGATAAATGACAGAAACCACAGCCGTGGGATGACCAGGATGGTATGCAAAGGTATGATGACAACTGATTACTTAACCCTTTGCCTTTATCTATTCCTGCCCAGGGCAGGGTCAGCTCCTCAGAGGTGTTGCAGAAGAGGTAGAACTCAAAGAGCATTAGAATGCACAGCAAAAGGAAATAGGGAGCTTCCTTGTTAAGGCCAGCTCCAGGAAAGTATACTTGTTCAGAGAGGATGTTAAGTGCCTTGTTAAATCCTTTTGAGGCTGGTGGGACTGAAAAAAAAAAATGCTTATAGTTAAGAATATTGTTAAATGCTTTCTAGACTTAAACTATTACTGCTTTTCTAACTAGTGCTATGCTCTTGGAGGCCATTTCATTCCTTGGAGGCAGTGTGGAAAGAGGCACAAGGCTCTTGTCTCTGCAAGGAAGGGATGACTCTTTGCCCCAGTAAACTTCTCCGCTGCATTGAGTTACAGAAAAGAAACCACCTTTATTTAAATTTATTCTCCTGTTTATATTAAGCAAATCTAAATCAATGTATTAATTACATAACTAATTGCCTCTGGAGCAGTTTCCTCCTCTTTAGAGTTGACTAAATGGGATCTGGGAACTTTGTAACAGAGCAACTTCAACACTGAATGAAAACAGAAGTGCAATGAGCAACCACCAGCTCCAAAGAGAGCTGACTTGTAGAAATATAAATCTGGGACACAATCAGAATGTTCACAATATTCAGTCTCCTGCTGGATAACTAAAAGGAACTATATTGTCTAGTGAATGTCTAATATCCCTATTAGCAGCGGTGATCAGGGTAGCAAACTGCAGGCAGTATAGACAATATGCAGGCAGTAGGCACAGCATGTGTGGCTACAAACAGATATTATAACAGCAGAATAATAACTTTAACCTCTGCCTTCAAAAAATACCACAAATTCTATAGGTTGTTATTCACAGGAAACATTCTGCTTGAAAAAGTATAAACATGGCTTTAATGCAACAATATTGCATTGTCAGCTCTTGGTAATAGGTTTAATTTTAACTCAGGAAAACCACAAAAACAAATCAAGCTTTTTCTGTCCCTTTGCATTCTTATGGTTACAAATGAGATTTCCAGCAGCTTAAATTCCAGTGTATGGTGGCTGCACATTGAATCATTAATTACCTACCTTCTGGTAGAAGAAAAAAAAATAATATTGAAACCCTAAGCTGTGGTTTGTATCTTTTTAAAGAAATCCCATCTGTTAGTTTCTACTCCAGATCATTTAGAAATGCTTGCCTGAGGGGAAAAAAACTCTAAAACTAAAAATGTCATTGCAGTAGTAGGAGATGGGGTTACCTCCTACTGTTTTAAATTCAGTTCTGTAGTTCTGGCCCTCAAACCCATCTTGTGCAGTGAAAGGTCTGACCTGCAATATTTAACTTACACAGGTTTGGGGAGCCAAAACTTTATGTTCCTTAACATAGGTCAAAGCAGAGCTAAAAAAATTCCTGTAGGGAGTGGTTAGGAAAAAATGGCAGATGAAACCAAAAGGGCACTTAGGCTCTGTCCAAAAACATGAGGCTTTGAAAATATAAAGAAAACATTATCATTTTAGAACAAAGAAGAAAGTTTCTCCTGCTATTTATGTCAGTGTCTGTGCCAGGGAGAGCTCTGAACACTCAAGGGTCTCTGTGCTAAGCACTCATAGTCCCATCTTTGGAAACTTTTCAGTCTAGGCCATTTCCTTCTTTGCCTTTTGCACATATTAAGTTATGTCTCCTCATTTAATGGCAAAGAAGCGCTGTCAAACTAGATAAAGCAAAATGCCTGCTGTGCTTACCATCCCTTTCAGAACATATTTTATAATCCACAACAATAAAGTATAATTTATGCATTTTTATCAAACTCTGCATTATTTCAATAACATCTGCAGAGATCAGATTGCAATATGTTCTGGGAGATATGGTTTGCCCTGAGTTCATAAAATGTTATATTTTTCAGTTAAATCTCCTGCCACAATTTCATCTGCAGTTATGAGTAATTTTTTATCTGTTTTGCCAGGTCTTGTTTTGAGTAGTAACAGTTCTCAAAGCCAGATGATTTGCAAAACTTTCTTCAGTGGTCTGTGAATATTGATTTAAAGCAGGACAGAATCAATTACCCTAGCTCATTTATTGGATGTCTTTCTTAAAAGGACTTATTTAAAAGAGGCATCAAAAAAACAGTCTTTTCATAAGCTTTTAATTTATATAAGTAAACCCTGCTGTGATGGAGGACTGTGCTCAAACGAAAGCTTTTCCAACTTTTCTATAGCGTGTGTTAAAAAGGATTTCTCATTGAAAGATAGACTATCCACTGTTCTTAAGAGCATTTTTTTTCTCTCATGAGGGAAAAGCAGACACCTGGAGTAACCACTTGGATCAGTTCAACAGTGAATAGGTGCATCCTTCATCCCTGTCCAAATTACTGCTGTATCTCAGTACCCTCTCACACTTTCAGGCATGGATCAGACTTCCAGGGACTATCCCCAGTCTCTCAGTGCTGCTGCTCCAGGGTTCTCCCTTCATGGATATGGACAAAATTGTCCTGTTCCAAGTTCCTGAAACAGACTGTGGGAAGTGACTGACAACTAATGGTTGTTAGCAAAGTGGCCAGGTAATTTCAATGAAAGAGAGATGCTGCTAGTCTGTAGTTCTGCTCAGGTGAAACCATCTGGGACTGAAAGAATGCTTGCTCTTGAGTCAATAATTCAGGCAAGGGGGTTTTCAGCAAAAGCTGTGTGGAAGCCAAAATTGCTTTTGTAATGAAAAGCTACCCAGGGCAAATAGACCACCTCTCATTTTCTATGTAAAATCCATTGTCCTCCAACTGATCTTCCAGAGAATGTTCAGAACTGGTCAGACTCATCCTTTATTTGGGGCTATTTACCCTGAGCTGCACAGTGAATCTATAAGGATTTTCCTTCTGATAAGGCAGTCAGGACTCTACCAGAAGATTAATATAGGAGGCCTGTGGTGTGCTAGAGTAACAATAATGTATCAAACTTATCAGTTCACTTCTGTCCCACTTCCCCCACTCCCCATCACTAATCTGACCCTACGGCAACCATTAACCTAGTTGAGAGACCAGGTATTGTCCCCACACTAGTGTGCATACACGGAATTTGCATTAAGGATTGATCAGGAAGGATTATCTGGTAATTTGCACTAACCACTGAGACAATTTCAGAGAAAAAAGTTGCTTATTAAAGTTGTTTAAGTGGTTAAGACATCTGCTTTCCTTTATGACTCATACACAAACAAGTTTAAGACTTTTTATTGTACTAGGATTTGTAAGAACTGTACAGCTAATGTTATCTTCAAGGAAAATATATCAGGAATTTTTGAACCACTAGACTGGAAATACAAAACCAAAACCTTTTGTTGCCCTTTAAGATATGTTCTACACACTTCTTTCTTTTTTTTTTTTAATAATAAAAATCCACACATAAATGTTTATTAAGAGGTAATTCCATCCCTGGGTTCTGAGACCTATAAACCAAGGCAACTTCACTTTCCTGGTTACAAACATCTTAAGATCAAGTTATACAACTAGACATAGTTGAACATATATTTGTGGTTAAGTCCATTTAAAAATATTTAGGGATAGGAAAATACATTTGGAATGTAGTGTTGGTATCCAAAAATGTAAAGTTATAATATCCCAATGGTATAAACAAAGAGAGAGTAGGAATTTATGTTAGGCAGTATACTGCAAGAAGGTCTCACAGGCAGAGAGCAGGAATAGGCTGAAAGTGGAATAGTGCTAGGGGAGGAGAGGTAGAAGATGAGTTTATGAGGTGACAGCTCTATTTTGACTAAATTTGTTTGGAGATGAATGGATAAAAGAGCTCTCTTTCAGAATGGGCTTCAGTATTTCAACATGTATTTGTGCTCCTAGCAAGGTTTCACCTTTCCATAGGCAAGAAGGCCAGGCTGTCTCCAGGGTGACATACCAGGAGCACCAGTTGCCTCAGAGAGAAGATCCTGTAGAAACACCTACCAGGAGAACATTGAAATTCAGGGGACAGAGGGAAAACTGAACGCATACAGGTATAAATGCGCATACGCACACTGCCAACTGGAAATGGCCTCCGTTGTTCCTGATCCCACTCCTTTATTCCCTCCATAAAAAAATTATGAGACCCAACTATTCATACAGCATTTTCAGAAATTTAATAGACCGTATAGATTAAACTCTGAGGGCCAAGAACTGGTGTCAGATACACCCAATGAAACCCCGTCTGAGAACAGAATTTGGCTCAGATTCAGCAGGCAAATGAAAGGTTTTTTTCCACTTTGAGAAGAAACCCAAGTATGTAAAGTTTATAGGCACTAGTAGGGGAATAAATCAATTTAAGTCCATGTCACACCATTCTTTACAGTTTTGTAACAAGGTGTACTTTGTTAGATTTTAATCTGCATACATTTGAGACAGCAAAGCTCTTCAAAATCATCTTTTAATGGCATCGCAATTTATAGACAGTAACTAATTTCAAACTTCATAGCACTTGGCTTTTATGATTATTTCAAATCATTTAAATGCAAATGAATTTCCAGAGAGAGAAAACATCAAATGCCCTTGAGTGGCAACATGTAATAGAACTGCGAGCAGAAATCACAGTAGGAATTTGAAGCAGTCTGATAGGGTTTGACGGGAGGTCTGTATAAAAGTGTTTGCCTAAATCCAATTTACATTTCATTTCACATTATATTCTATTTACCCATTTTGTCATTTTAATATGACTTATTTACTTAATCCTGCTCTGAAATCCAATCTACTATCAAGAGCAAATGTGGAATTCTGGTCAGGATAGGACTTAGAGCAATTTTGCATTTCAGGACAATGGTAATATAGTTTCTAAAAAAGAGCTAGCTAGCTTCCCCCCCCAGCTAATAATGTTACGGCACCACGCAGCCAAAAACATTCGTGCATGCCTTAAATAATTACACTTCTTTCAAGCTAAGCAATTGTTTGCCTACTGACAGAGCAATAATTCATGGGAGGCATTGCTAAGCTACAGTACATACAAAATATTTGGACACAGAGTGCTAAGATCTGAACTATTCTTAATATGAGTGCACTCAGAGAGATAAGAACTGGAACCTGGAAGTGTCCTGGAACGCCCCATTCAGCAGCAGTTACAACAAAGCACCACGGGTGGGGTTTTTTCAGCTAGATGGATTTGCAGGAGGCAGCAAGAGCTTGTCTACCTCTAGTGCTTCTTGTGCTTCTGGATAGCAGTATAGGTAAGGACCAGCCACAGTTTGTATCTTGATATCATCCATCCTCTGTCAACATCCAGCCTTTCAGTTATGCAATGCACATGTCCTTTGTTTTACCCCAGATAAAAGCAAGTAACTGTCCACGACTGCAAAGTGACCAAATGCATTCTGCCCTGCCCCATCTCAGTGCAAATTCTGCAGCACAGCAGGATAAACCATGGAATTCAGCACTTGGAAGTGAGCAGAGATGACAATGAAGTTTGCAGTTTGTGGGGGGATTCGGCCATGCCGTGAGACGGAATTACACATGTGATCAGGTATATGTGTCTGTTCTGAGGAAAGGAGAACTCCAGTGACCAGGCAGTCTCTAATTTCTCCAAATACCTGTTTTCCAGGCCCAGTATTTGAGTGAAAAGGCAAAAATACATCTGCAGCAAAAGCTATCCAGAAGACCTCCTAATCTGCAGGAGAGAATGGGGGAATGTGAGTTTGTGGTGCTGCTGGTATCTGAATATTTTCTCATTTCCTAGAGATGAATAGCATTACTTAATACTACTGTAACAAAGTCAAAAATTTAGATCTCAGGGGCTTTCAAAACCTGTCTTTTTAAAGATAATAGAAGACAAAAATACCTTTAGATAGTCAGGGCTATTCATCATTCTGTGCCACACTTCCAGTACATAGTTTGAAGAAATCCATGAATATTTTCATTTCTTATCAGATATAAATTACTGATACAGTCAGTATGATGTTTTTTGGTGAAAACTCCTTTAGTCGAGTAAACTGAGTGATGGATTTGAAGGAAAATAAGAATAAAATATTGTGCTTGGGATAGAGAGATTACTAAAATTGTTCTATTCCAACAGTAGCCAATTTCACAATCAAGATGTCTTTTCTATTGCAAAGGCAATTTTTATATGTCTCCTGCACATAAATGTCACTCTTTTGTTTATTATGTGTTTCTTTTTCATTTATTTCATTAATTTTGTGTATATTTTCTGTGAAAAGACTTCTAAGGAAGTACATTTTTCCCCTGTTTTGAACAATTTGTCTTTTGCAAGGACGATATAACTGTGTAAAAGCAATAATACAAAGCCTTTTATCAAAAACTTATCAGCACTTTTCAAACAACGAGACAGTTCATTAGATTTGAATAAGCTAACTCCTGGGTTACCTTTGGACCTAGAGTTTATCAGGTTAGATGCTGGCTATTTTATTTTTTCATTTTTCAACCTCAGGGAAAGGGCTATTCAGATAAAGACTGGTATATCAACAAGCAGTGATTAAACAGTAGCAAACCTTTAATAAAGGTCTTGAGTCTTTATTACTTCTAGGTACAGTTTTACCATCTACTACTCCAGGTCCCCATTGGCTCTCAGGTCTTGGTGACTGATCCCCCTCTTGTTTCATTAATGAGGGGATGCTCAGAAGCTCTGCCTGGGAAATTTCCCCTTGGAAAAAAATAGGATGAGGTCTAGGGAAACAGACCCTTCCAGAGGCCACCCACATAAAGATAGATGGCCAGGCTGCAGAAGGTTTTATTCCCATCTCTCTGGTCTTTCCCCAGTGCTCTCTTCCCACACTTCTTTCAGTGCCCTCCAGCTGCACCCCTGGATGTGCAGATTGCAGTGTCTGGCCCTGAGCAGCACAAACCCAGGGCAATCAATACCACTTCACCTGCCAGCAGGATGCACCACATGGAGAGGGAGACCCAAGCACTGCAGACAGAGCCATTATTTGCTGAGATCACCAAATCACAGTTTGCTGAGATTTGCAGTTCTCTGTAAGGAGATGTCAGTCCCTTCAGTGAGAGGTTATACGGCACAGAGGCCATAAAGGGCATGTCCTCAAAGACACCTCTGGATGCTGACCTCTGTCTCTCTGCCTGCAAACAGTTTCAGGTTTCACTCAGTTCAGCAGTGAGTGGTGAATGGCTTGCACAGCAGTACCACACAGCCACTTCTGTGGAGCTGGCCCAGGTATTTGCTGTGCATGCAGGCAGGTGAAGTATCTCAGGGAAGAGCTAAAATCCACTGTCAGAACCTTTTATAACAGTAGAAAACACTCTTAATAAATGACACATGTGGAACTTATGTCAAAACCAAAATCTGTCAGAAAGCAACATAACTCACCTTTCCTTATGTGCACCAAATACTAAATTCTCTTTTTAATTTCTTCCCTTTTCTACTACTTTTTTTTTTTTATGTAGCAGTAGGATGCTTCTAGTAATACCTGAAAGCCCCTATTTTAACCTTTATTTCCTTTTCTGTGACAGAATTAAGATTTTTTTTCCTGCAACTGTCAATAATATTTTCTGAATTTAGATATGGCTGTTACATGATAAAAGAAATAATAGAAGCTTTCACTGTGAAATAGAAACTGCAAAAAAACCCTAGACTTTAGGCAATACACTTCAAGCACTTACAGTACACTTCAAAGCCAGGAAGCACTAGTGTTAACATAAGAACAGTTGCTTTTCAGACATCTGATACCATTCTCCCAAACCTGCTGAGTGCACTGCTTTTTTTCCTATGTTTGTTAAACACCCCTTTCCCCAGATGGCTTGGTATCAATAGGTCACTACCCACAACATAACCACTTTGAACAAGTTCTATATTTTTAAAGCAAATACTTCAGTGGCATTTATACTCCAGGAAAGAAGGAAGAAAACACAACAATAATGCAATTGAACTTACAATCTTAAAAGGCAGCATGGCTGAGAGAGAGAGCTCTAATTTTATGACTGGACAAAAACCAGGAGAGAGTTTTTGTGGCTGTTCCATTTCTATCCACAGATTAAATATGATGTGGCAATAAGAAAGATTGAAGGAAGATGTGTCATATCCAGGCCAGAACTGAACAAGTGTCCTACCTCACCACAGTGTGAAAATAAGGGACAGACTTCTATAGAGGACATATACACATCCCATATATACACATCCCATATATACACATTATTTACAAAATATTCATTAACATTTCAAGCTGACATGAAAATTATTAGGTTGCAAAAAATATCAGTTAATTGTTCTTCATTGCAAAGATTTCTTGCAATAAAAAGACTACTGAGAATATAGGGAGCTCACAAAACACCTATTTACCTAGAAAAATTATATTTAAAAATACAAAATATAAACAAAATCTAGCTCCATGTATATGCATGAGATACTACACACACACACACAAAACTAAGTATTTGGGATAAAAATTAATATTCAGTGTCTGGCAAAATATTCAACATTTTCCTCCAGTATAATCATCTTTTTAAACATGGTAGGACCTTTTTGCAGGTCAATCACAGTTTTCAGGCAAGCTGTAATTTAAATCATCTCCATTCTGCATCTAATGTGGATGTTTCACTGAAAATAATTAAAACTAACCACACTACTTGTGTTTCCTTGTCTGTCAGGTACAGACCACTGTTGTGCATGCACATTGCTAATCTCAGGAAAGGAAACCTTGCAGAAAGGACAAGGAGGTGACAAAGTAATTGCCCGCAGTGGATGATTTGAAGAGTTGTAATAAAGAGGTGCTCCCTGCTCATGCTACCTTCATCTCACCTGAACTCCTATTTGGTGACTCACTTGCTTTGCCTACATCACCCTTTAGGCTAATAATGGAAATAGATAGCTCTCCTGGCAAGCGCAGACAGTATACCAGAGCTATCGACTATATCTCTACATTTTCAGCACCAAGATGGTTCAGTTTGTTCATCAAAAGGGTCTCAGCTTGTTTAATCTCCTTTATCAGCCCTGCTTCCATCTCAAAGCTTGCAAAGGCTCCTGCTCCTTAAATTGCTGCCTTCATCTGAGCCAATGCAGTGCATATTTCCCTTTTCTACAGAATGATGTTTCAATGCCAAAGAGAAGGAGCATGAGAGAGAGAAATAATCTTGGCACTCATTCAGGTTGTTGTGAAGAAAAAGAAGGGAAAAAAAAACAGACTGCCAATGGGGATTTCCTCTGTAATAAGCCAGATGGCATCATAGGATGCTTGGGGAGACTGTTTCTGTCTAATTCTCTTCAGTAGCAGAAACTGCCAAGGCCTGGCCTTTGTGGTAAAAACCAGTGACTAGCTATTTTATATTCTTTCTCTTTGCTGTGCATGCTGTCCCCACCTGTCACTAATGCCTTTGTAATGCAGTCGGTGCCTGATACAAGCTCCTTCCCCTCCTTTACCTCCCTCACTTCTGGACTCCAAATATCTCCTTTCCACCTATACCAGCAACATAGATGCAACATTTGCTTTATATCCCAGTGATGTCAAGTTAATTTCTTTTTTCAAGTGCAAAATGTTTCACATAACGTGGGGAAAACCAGCTGTGAAATTTCTAAAGGTTACCATCCTGGCAAAAGACCAAAGCAGGGGCTGATGCAGGGAAATGGGGATCTGGTGTTCTGTAAAACACAGACATTCAGAAGCTCAAATGTCAAGATGGACAACCGACTTGAAATGCTGGCTGGGGTTACAAGGATTTTTTAAATCTATATTTATAAATTTTATTTATATGCATATATAGCTATCTATCTGTTTCTATTCTTTTTTTCATATCTGCAAAACTTTGGTGTTTCAGTTGTATTCTGAATTGTGTGTTCAATCTCTCTGCATACCAATTGGATAGTGGAGACTGTATATTTCAAAAAGATGTAAAACCTTATAGAAATCTTCTATGGGATTGCAAGGATGTTTTTGATTCCTTAGAGTCACATCCATAAGCTGTCTGCCTGCCTAAAGGGCCTGTATATCCACTGCAAGGACTAAATTATTTTTCCTATCGTGTATTCAGCATGGAGCAATTAGATATTTTAAACTCACTCTTTGCTGAGAGCAAAGTAGCATTTTCCCACAACTTTCTGAAGCTGCTTCTTTCTTTTTGACATGGTTCTTTGTCTCCAAGTAGTCACCATGTGCAGATATCACTGCAGTAGAATAAAGAAATACATCCCAGAGTATCATTTCATATAGGCAATACAGCTGCTCATGGCTGCTGTAGCAAAGGCACTTACAAAACTTTGCACGCTGTGCTGGTAAGGAAGGTGCAGAGCTAATGCAGAGATGTCGGCTGAGATACAGACAGTTCTGGTTGGCAAAAACAGGACTGCAAGAGTCATAAAAATAGCAACATTTATAATCTAATAACCATGTGTTCATTGATATACTGTCAACTGGGATAATCTAAAGACAATCAGAAGTTATTTTCTTTATCTAGGTATAGAATAGCAGCAAACATGCTTACAGGATTTTTCTAAGATAAAGTGCTTCATTTCTTCTTGGAAGTAAAGCCATGCAGATAGCTGTCTCATTGAGCAGCTGATTAATGTTTCAAGACATAAACATTGGTGTTTTTTTCCAATTAAACAAAGATGTACCATTTCCACATTTTTGGATGAATAACAATAACCTATATCACAGTGGGTTTATTCTTTAAATGCATGAAGAGAAATCTGAGGGCTGTCAACTGAAAAATGATAAGCAACCTCTTGTTTCTCTCCCCAGTAGCTTTCCATGACTCTGAGAGCTGAACAGAAACCAAACCCTGAAATATGGCAGGCCTGGTCCCAGCACAAGCTGAAGAGATGTTCCACCTATGCTGCAGCTGAGACTGGGAACAATATTTGGCAGAAAAGGTCTCTTGGCAGCACCCAGCAAAGGAGGGCATGGCCATGGGGCATCTAGGTGGTGCCCTGTGCAGTAAAGCAGTTTGATGGGCTCCCCACCAACCAGTATGGTGTCCCCTGAGGGGGAGAGCCCAAACACCTCCAGCAGCTCCCTGTGTGGCCCCTGTGCCCTCAGCACTGCTTTTCCCTGCTCCAATCCTGATGCATTACTTGGTGGGGAGGCTCAGCTGTGCACACCCCACCAATGCCTGGCCTGGCCCTCTGCCCACAGTACAGCAGATTACAGTTCCCAGAACTGCTCTCCAGAACCAGGAGGAGCAGGAAATCAGGATTTCTTGACACTGGCCTAATGCTGGAAGAGAGACCAGCCAGGCAGAACTGATGAGCCCTAAAGATAGCTGAACATCAGCTCTTGCCTAGTGCCTTCCTCTGCTACCATGCATTGCAGCTAAGGCATAACCCAAAATCCAAGCCATTATGTTTGAACAGGGCAATAACAACAAAGCCATTTTTTTCACCTCCCAGCTGTGTGTTGAGTGTTGTTTCATGTTTATGACCCCATTACTATTGGGTAAATATTGCCCATCCCTGTTGTCAGAATTCTCTGCTGTGGTCCCAAGGCCCAGTGCAAGCTGGTGCTGCCAGCAGCCTGTACCTGCCTCTACAGGGGCTTTCTGGAGCCCCAGGTGAGCCCATTTAATGCCTTGGGAGCACATTCAAAGACAAGAAAAAGAAATCCTTGCACCCAACAATTTTCAAACCCAATATAGAACACACCAGGCTGACCTTGACTTTGAGTGAGATGTTTATTTCCATTATTGGGAGCTTTATACTAAAAAACAACTCTGAATTTGCCCTAACTCAGATTTACTTGGGTTAGAAGTTATAGATGACAGCTGGGCAGACTTTAGCAAAATTATGTGTTTGTTCATTCTCACTGAGTTTTGGTTAATTTGGCAATGAAAGATGTAGTTTAGGATCAGGATAATAGGAATAGCTATATCACAGTAAATTAGTGGGGTACTTCTGGGACATTAATGGAATCAGATGCCAATATCTGTGTTGGTTTAGGAAGGCTCTATGTTTTGTCTCCAAAAAGATCCTTTGCCAATAACAGTAAAATTCATGTTGTCCTTTCAATAAGATAGCACCTATTTTCGAAATATACATATTACTACTAATGTCCTCATACTATTGAACAGCTGTGACTCTTTCCATACTCCAGGCATTTGTGTGTCCTCCTCTATATTAAAAAAACATGTTGATTTGGGAGGCAGTGACCATTAAATGAAGAAGCAAACTCTCTGCTGTGGGAAATATCTGTTTTGACTGCATGATTATAAAAGTAAGCTTTCAGGACATTGGGAAGCATGTTATCTCCAAGGCAAGAGAAACCTGTTGTGGAACACAAGAATTTTGAAAATTATATATAAATGTATAAATGGTAAAGTCTACCCTTTGACTGTATTTTTGAACTGGGCTTGCCTGTGGAGGCCTTCCATGAAATATTCAGTAGAACTCTGACCTTGATAGCAACTGTCAAATGCCTGGGAAATGCAAAGTGTCTCCTGGAAGGCCTAATGCAGTGAGGGGGAGGAGCTCAGGTTGAAGCCACATTATCACAAATTTTCAACTGCAGTCTTGCTGCTCTGACAATGCCTATAATTTTAATGTGTGAACACAGTACCATGAGACCTCTTATCAATATGTTCACTATGCAAGAGTAAGCTTAGAAAACTTCAAAGCAAGTTGATAAATTTCCATAAAAGTGTTGCCAGCCCATAATCAGATGGCCAGGAATTCCCAGTTGCACCAAAGATAAAAACTGATGATATGAATTTGTCCTTGTTTGAACCAAGGTACTGAAATCAGCAGTACCCACATGTACTAATATCAGACCCCTGCCTTCAAAAGCTATTTTTCTGCCAGTCTGCAGATTTAGGGATTTTCTTAATTTCTCTTTCAAAGAGTGAAAATGAAAAGAGAACATAAAACAAACACTCAAAGGATTCCATTCCATTTAGATTGAAGTTGTTTTTATTTGTAAAGCCAAAAACTAGCTTTGGTCTTTATTTGGCTTTTTCAAAGTCATAGTCTGCTTCTTCCTTTCCTAAAATTCAAATGCAATACATATTGGTGAGATACCATGCTCTTAGCTGCTTCTAAAGCAGCTCTGCAAAATATACTCTGCAATTTTTCCAGATCTGGAAACTGAACATTTGTTTAATGATTTGTTCCCACCAGGAAGAGCCCAAATCAAAACCTTCCTCCCACCTCAATTTTGTGTTTTTCCTTTTCCATGACTGCCTCACAAGTGCGGGCAGCTGCAAGCCTGAGAACATGGACATTTAATGTAACTGTATTTTTTTAAGCTGGAAAGGCTTACACCATAGGAGAGCTAATTAAAGTTACTTTGTAGTGAAAAAAAAATGTCATAGAAGCATCCAATTTAACTGAGAAGATAGAAAAACACAAAGACGAAGACGGTCTTTTTCTAAACTTCCTTTAAAGAGAAACTTACCAGGAGGACTCAGAAGTTTTGTGCAGTTTCATCTAGTTCCATTTCGACCACCACCCCTGCCCCTGAATTATTAAGTTAAAGGACAGAAAGCCTTGCTTTGCCAGCTTTGCTCATCTTAACTAATTTATGTAGTTGCCATCTGAGGTTTTTTTTCTTTCATTGTTTTTGTTTTATTTTTTTCTTGGATGGAAATGTATTTCAGAAAGCCTTTCACCTTGACAGGAGGACACCCAGGAATGAAGGATCCATTTTCATTCCCAGCAGGTTGCCCTGGTAGAAGTGTATGTCCTTCTCCCAGCTCCCACACCCAGGTGGGCAGAGCAGGAGCACCATGCCAGTCAGGACTCGAGAAGTGATATGGGAACAGAAGCACCGCACAGCACCTGCTCTGCATCACTCAGGCACAGGATGGAAATCATTTGGCCTGGCACAGCACTGTGAGATGAAATTGCCTCTCCTTCTGCCTTAACCTGGGGATGCAGGTAACACCACAATGTCAGACATCTGCTACAGCAGACCCTGCAGTTCCTATAAGCTCCATGTTATGGTTTAATTTTTACAGTTGTTTACTTAGAGGCTTCACTTTTAATGATTCTGAGAGAAGGATCAAAGCAAAGCAGTGGAGACTCTACATTCTCTCCAGCCTATTTTTTTGTATGGGCACAACAAGGAAGAAGGTATTTCTACAAAGTCTTGGCTCAAGTATAAAAATAAAATTTACATTTATCATATTTGAAGGCAGCCAAGGAAAACTGACCTCATGGTATGAGCTCTAAGAAAGCTCAGGAGGGAGAAATTAAAACAATTAGTAGTAATTACCACCAAAATTATGGTACTGAATAGGACAGTGCCTAATAATGAGAGGTCACAATTAGTAATGCACCCTTCTGTATGCTCATTTGTCTTCTCGGTGTTGTAGTCATCTGTGTTGTCCTTCTGCACAGCAGGATGTCCAGTGCCACACTCCCTTCCCTTTTATGAGGAGTTCACAATAAACAAGGGTTCAACATGTTCAGAACAGAAGTTCAGAGGACTTGGAATAATATGGGGTTTACTTTCAGTCTCTTCATAAAGAAACTTTGCTGCATCTGAACTTTATTGTCTTTCACTCTCTACGTTACAAAGAAATGAAGCTAAAAAGGTGAGCAAAACTGCATTAATTTATATTTTCACCCAAATAAATAGAACCAGAATCAAACTTTCTGTTCTTCTTCAGGCACATAGGGTTTGCACACAATAGGGAAGTTTATCAGTGGATTTTACTGATGAAGCTAATTCATAGAATGGTTTGGGCTGGAAGGGACTTTAAAGACCTAGTTGGACCCAGTTCCCACACCTCACCACAGGCATGGACGTCTTCCACTAGACCAGGTTGCTCCTATCCAATCTGGCCTTGAACACTTCCAGGGAAGAGGAATTTACTCCCTCCCTGGGGAACCTCTTCCATCAAATTGTTAAAAATTTTGTCCTTCTATCTAATCTAAATCTGACCTCTGTTAATTCAAGGCCATCAGCCCTCATCGTATCACTGCATGCCCATGTAAAAATTCCCTTTTTGATTTTTTTTGTAGACACTCTTATTCAAGTTACTGATGGAGCCAGTACAGCTAAAACAGAAATAAACCCATTTAGTACCATCACAGTCTTACACTCCCTGCACAACAGTAGTTGAATCCACAGAATTTTTATCAAACTATCCATCCTGTTAATTTAATGCATTAATTTTGGGGACTTAAGACTTGAAACCCAGGATATCCTAGGGAGGTCATCTACTCCATATGCCTACTCTGATACATTTTTACAGATTAATAATAATCCTTCAATTTATAATGTTGGTCCAACGACAAATCAGCGCAAAGGCATTTTGTTACTTAAAGCTTCTTAATCAAAATAAGGCATTTTGGGTCAACCCTTGTCTGCTTAATCAAAATGTTTTGTTTCAGCACAAATACAAAAGCGAACTTCAAAAAGTAACATTAAAATGATAAATTACATTATTCTAGTCCAGAAAATTCCTAACACATTATAACAACTCTATTTAAGCCATTTTTCACAGCCAAATCTCATTCAAATCAATACAGTCTTGAAGAACATTTTGATTTCAACATCACAGCATTTTCTAAAGGACAAGTATTAAAAAAAATGTTGCCATAGCTAAAAGTGGACATAGCATTTAAAAAAACACCACACTGAGCACAGTGCATTATGTTGTTTATAATCTAGAGGCAAGAAATAAAATTTTTAAAAATGTAGAAGTCCGGTAAAAGTTCCCAAGAATTGTTATCTGATATGGCATAGGAAAAAATATACTTCTTTCCTTTCCTCTTATAGATCCATAAGTGCCAGTTCAATCATCTGACTTCTGGAGGCTGCAGCCTTCATCAGAGGGCTGGCAAAGCAGGCTGTCAGAGCACTCTAATTTACTTCAGGAAAAATCAATTAAGATAGCTTAAGTGACTTTAACTGGGAATTTGCTGGGGACAGTAATCACCACTGCAGACAGTGATGAGTACACAAGAATGGCAACTTCTTCCATCAACATACTTGTACCAAAGTGGGCATCTCTCCATTGGTTCAGCATCTGAGCCAAAGCCCTTTCAAGTCAACAAAATTTCCAGAATTAAAAAGTAGAATTAACAATTAACCTGTATTCAATATTTGGCTAGTGGCAATACTTCTCAAAGTATTTTTTTTGTCATGTTTTTATACACACACACATACATACACACACACACATATATATAAATATATATATATACATGTATAGTTGCCCAGGTACTCTTGTGATCAAGTAAACTAGATTGAAGGAGAATGTCTTAATAAAGTCTACTTTGCGTGTCTGAATCAGTACTACAGAAAACAACAAATGTCACTCCGCTGCTTCTGCCACTTCAGCACCACTTCAAAGGTCACTAATTCCTTGAGAAGCTGCCATAAATAGCCTGCATCTTATACAGAAATGTTCTGCCAAAATATTAACTCAGAGTTGCCTTGTATTTTCACCTTCAGTCATCAATACTTCTGACAATCCTTTGCTAGAACATGCTTTCCATCTTAACACCTTATTAATTCCATGGCTACGTCTTTCCCCATACTCCCACAGTAATTGCAGGACTCCCACTCAAGTTTCACTGACACTGAGAAGTGGAAAACATTCTTCCCAGATGGGAAACTCTCTTTGTAGTGATGCAGCTCCTTTTGACAGCTTCTGCCTATTCCTCCCCAAAAGCTACACCAGCCCTTTTTTTTTTTTTTTAATGTTAGTTTAAAATGAGACCACACTAATGCTATTGATAGTATTAAAATGGTGGAGGGGAAAAATTTACATCCAAATGCAGTAGTTCAATAGGAACAGAGGTTTCCCCTGTGAGACATGGCCTCGGTTAAGCAGCAGCTTTGACTCTGCTGCTCTCACACAGGCAGCCTTGATGAGAAACATAAAAAGTGTCTCCTGTGAGCATTACTACAAACAGGGCACCTTGTAGCATCGTTTGCTACATGAAACAGCCTATGCACATGAGGAAATTAATAATCTCAGGAGAGACAAGACTGGTGATTTTGCACATACAGCAGCTGAACTACGTGTCTCAACAGGAAGTGCACATCCGTGTATGTGCAATCAAGAACCAGAGAGAGAGAAAGCAGAGGGGAGAAGATGCCATCTCCTCAAGCCTGACTGCAGTACTGCAGACGTTGCAGCACTGGAATCCAAACTTCCCTCAGCTGCAGAAACCTCGCTCACCAGCTGCCTGGTGGAACTGCTGTACAAACAGAAGGGCTGTCTTCTGCACATTGCTGCTGCTTTCTGACCTCCGTGGGTAAAGATGATTTTACCACAGCCAGCACAAGCTTCCAAAGATTTTGCAGGATGTTTTCAAAAAGCCAAAATCCTAACAAGTGCCGGAAAACATTACTGGGCAGCACAGTAAACACTGAGCTGGAGTTAAGTGAAGTGCTTTTCTTCTGGAAAAATACTGTGAGTATAAGAAAAGTCAGAAGAAAGCAGCCATTCAAAAACTGTATTATTAGGTGTAGACATATCTTCAGAATATAATGAAACAAGTACATGGGTTCCATATCCTGCCTCTCAGCAAAGCAAATGTGAACCTTGTTGGTTCAGAAATATAAAGGTTTAGAAAAAAATTAGAATTCATCGGATGAACCAGGTATATAAAACCAAATAATTACACTCCAAAAAAAGCATTGAAGATGCTTCTTTGAAATATTTCATCCAGTCTTTTCATGCTTGCAAAAATTCCTAGCACTAGAAATAATCTAGGGGATAAAACTCAAGACCTAAACCCTAAAAAGTATGCTACCCAAGGGATGAATACTGTAATTATCTAAAACCTGTTATGCTACTTAATAATGTGTGGCCTACATGGAATCAATAGGACTAACTCAGCAGGCAGACAGCAAAATCTGTACCTTAATTTCTTTTCTTACTTAAATTAAAAGGCTCACTCTCTGTAGGATTTTCAAGGTCCTTGTTATCTTCAGACTTACCCTTGAATTTTTCATTTTCTTCTGCTACTGAGAAAAGTCTTGTTTTCAAATTGGCAGCTTTGTACTGTTGCCTCAATGAATGATTGCAGCAACTTGAAGCCTGCAATGAAAACAGCAGCAGTTTAGGCACAAAGCAAAATACACATAATAAGTAAATGTATCATGTAATTTCCACTGTCTTATAGCCCCTCCCCTACTAAAGGTCCTTTTCCACACCCTTTGTCCCACAATTAATGATGTATTTTCTTCTTGGTCCCCCTTCTTCCAGGAGTGCTGCTAAGGTTCAAGGTGCAACAATATCACAGTGGAAATATTTGCACTTATTTCTAAAAATGATCAAGCTCATATTAAAAATATCTTCACATGTGCCTATTCAGTATATTTTTCTATTGTTTTTTGTTCTATTTCCTCTGTTGAAGCTGGTTAAGCTACTGAGAAAATCAGCTGAACAAGTGGAAAAGGTTGAAAGCATTTCTTTATAACTCATCCCTGTATTCAGCTTTGGTATCTGAGTTTTGCTGACTCAGTTTTGCTGAATGAGTGGCTAACTTGAAACTTTTCAGCCACTGATTAGTCACAGGTAAGACTTTTATACAGTTGAGTCAGCTGTCACTCACCAAAAGATTCAGAAAGCTCTGAACATTGATATCTTCTGTTCAGATTAGTCTCAATAGCCCTGAGCTAGGCAGCTAAGCCCTCTGTGCAATATGGTAAGCATTTTGGACTGGCATCTACAGCTCTACTGTATATGTCAGACAGAAGAAAAAAAAAATGGGTCTTAAATCTCACCTCAAGGTGAGAACACACAGAACTTTTACTAATTTAGAGATTTTTGTGTTTCCTTGTGATAGTCAAGGGTGGGAATACTGTGCCCACACACACACCAGAAGAAAATTGGCCACAACTGATGACACCTAGCTAGGTGGGGATGGGATACCGAAGACTTCTGCTCCAATTTCCTAACTCAGAAATTTTCATGTGTTGCATAAAGAAGCCTTGGAGAAGAAAGCAAGCCCATATCTCCCTTTACCCAAGCAAATGCAAGCCTTATTGTGCAAGAGAATCCTGTGGAGGCTTGCTTTCTTTCTGGTTCAATGACTTGAATTACTCCTTGAGCTGAGGAGATGGTGCTGGTGTTGCTGAGTTGCCCGTAGATATAATCCTCATGGGGTGGTAGGAGCTGGAGACCGAGGAGGCGACCATCAAGACCCTGCAGACATTGCTGACATTTCCCCAGCTCACATAAGTGCTTCTGAGAACTCAGCACAAGGCCCTGAAAATTGACTCAGAGATCATTAGGGAGCCAGCAAAGTGCCTGGTACATGGATTGATGTTTTCTGAGAACTGCTGCAAAGGAAGCAGGTGGTTGCATCTGCCAGCTGCAGTTTTTCCAGATTCTGCTTCGAAGCCAGGATGAATGTTGTTCCAATAATCAAGTATGCAGGCTGCAGAGATATATGACTGGGATGTGTCCTAACTGGAAATGATGGGCTGCATTGCTTGTGCAGGTAGTGGGTCCAATGTCAGCTGGGTTTTTAGACAATCTCGTCTCTTGCAGGCTCCTCTGAAGTGAAATGCCGTTAATATTGCAAATAAACTGCGATTCTGGTCGCACAGCAAGAGGAATGTGTCCAACTGGCAGAGAGAATAAATACTTCTCCAAACAGGCAGTAATCAGTTAACATTACTCTAAAACAAACATTGAGAAAGCACAGCACTTTAGCAATTAAAGGTCCAAATTTGCAAAATTAATTAGTGTTTCCCACAGCATAGCACTCTACTTATGAACAGCTCTATTGTAAATGTATGATGCTCTAATATGAAAAGAGAGCATTCTTATGTTAATTATCTAATTAACTAATCTGGGCACAATTAGCAGCTGAAACAGCACAGCATTACACTCTCTTCCTTCTTCCCTTCCGGATTCAAGATTGCCTTCAAATACGTACTTTGGAGTGGCAGGGGACCCTGGTGACAGGGCGTGCTACCACGTTTAACAGACCTCAGTGCCAGCAGGAGTTCCAGTGAGTGGGCACTGAAGCAGGAGAGGCAGTAATATCTCTGGCACAAAGTTTAAGAGGGGTAAAGTCATGTATTTAATCTCACCCCTATAGCTAGTCAGCCCTCCAGGGAAGCCATCCTTGTCACTTCACAGAAAGTCAGCACGAAATGCTCAAGAATACTTGTCTGTTTCTCTGTCTGTTTGGAAACCCAACACCACTTCACCAGACCCCCCTGAGAGCAGTATTTTCCGAAGGATGGATCAGTGGCTATTTTAGACTCTGAAAATAGAGAGTCTCTTTCATTTCTACTTTGCTGCCAGAGTAGCTATTGACTTCACTAAAGTTTACTGTGGCATGAAGAGAATTAGCGAACTGCGTGCAGATCTCTGACAAAAACTTACCAGAGAGAAGAACATTTGCTGAAAGAGTCTAAATCAGTCTCAGAGGATGGCTTAGACAATGTCTCAAAGTCCTAAATCAAATTACATCACACTGATCCTAAACCAGGGGCAGAAATGAAAGAAGAATATTAATTTTAACCTTTTCACATTTCTACACTTCTACATCTGCATCACATTACCTTTTTTATGCAGAATTTGGGTTTATGTTCAGTTATTAAAAAGGACAGAAAAAGGAAACATAAACTGAGACTAACAAGTTCTATACAGAATTGTACAAAATGTTGATCTATTTAAAATAGTTTGTCTTTCTTTTGGGGTGTTTTTCTTTTAGAGTTCTGTTTGTCTGTTAGTTTAGGATTTTCCATTAAGAATGTTTGGGTAGATCTACTGCTCCTCCTCTCCCACCCATTCAATGCTCTCTGACAAGGAAAGCAGTAATAGTCACACACCTCTGCCTTTGCAGTGCAAGGATGGTTTTGAGACAGTGCTGATCTACTATGCATTATAGAATTACAAAAAAAAATATATTGGAAAGAACTGGAGTACTTAATCTAATCCAATACCAGCAAGAGCTGCTGCAGTAAATCTGCTTGCTCTGGACTTGTCCTCTTGAGTTGTGAGCATCTCCAAGGATAGAGACTCCAGCACTTCTCCAGACAATCTGCTCCACCTTTTCCTGCTCTTCCAGTGAAAAAAAAATTCTTAATAACTAACTGAAATTTCCTGTCTTCCAAGCCATGTCTGTTGCCTTTTGCCCTTTCACTGTGAATCTTTTATAAGAATCTGGATTCATCTTCCCTGCAGCTTCCTAATAGGTAGCTGCAGGCAACCAGGAGACCTCCCTTCAGCTGTTCCTTCTCCAGGCCAAAATAAACCACCTGCCTCAACTTCTCCTTCTACATCACTCTCTTCAGTCACAGAACTGGACTCCGTTCTCCCACTGACCTCTGCCCAGTGCCATGTCATGGGGAATGATCAGTCCTGCTGGCTGCTGACTGCACTTCTGCCCAGGCAGCTTCACAGAGGAGGTGCTCTGGGTTTGGAAAGTTGCAGCACTTTGGTGGACAGGTTGTGAGAAACCTGAGCTAATACTGAGGTTGGCCTGGCCTTCACAAAGCAGGGGAGTAGTAAGCCAATGCTAGATGTCCCCCTGCATAAGCTGTGATGCAGCTCTGTGCAGCTCCTCAGTGGGCTGCAGTCACAGGCACCACCTCCAGCACAACACCCAGTCCCTGCACACAAGAGCCCAAAAAGTAGATCTTCATGGACCAGCCGTGTCCAGAGTCTGAGAATTCCAGACTGATCTCTGCTGCATCCCAGCACAGTTCACAGCAAAACCCAAGTGAATAAATCCCACAGGGAGGAAGAATGAATCATCTCAGCAGTAGCATTTCACTGATGAAACTCCTAACACAAGCAGCCTAAAGCTTGCCTGCCCTCAGGTCCAAGAAGAGGCACTTGCATTTGTCCATGCTCTGAATAGACATGAACACAGCCTGAGACTATGAGCAGCCCATGTGCAATGCAGGGGGAAGGGAAAAAGACTAAACAAGAAAAGAAAATAAAAGAGAGAGGAGATGATTCCCAGACACCATCACTAGGTCATGGATCCTCCGGCATGTGTTGTGTAAGTCAGCTCTTATTTAAAACTTAAAAATTAGTTCTTATGTTAACTTGTTCATTGAGGGTAATCCTGTGAATGATGTGCTTCTGGCATAACAGCAAAGCTAGGAAAGGACTTACCACATTATATTTTCTTGTGGAAGAAAAGGGGACTGATTCTTCCAAGCCCTTAAAATATAGTGCTGGGCAGCTATTAATAGCTTTTGTCAAAGTGAATCATCATCCTCATCTCTTAAACAATGACTCATGAATTAGCCACATAAATAATTGCATCTACTGACCTCTATAAGCAGAAATTTAAAAAAAAACCAAAACACACACACACAAAAACCCCCAAAAACCAAACAAAACTACACAAGCCATATAAAGTTCCATGATATCAATAATTAATCATAATTGACTAATAGGATGAAAAAATGAACTGCCTGCCCTTGCTGTGGGATATATCATCATACTTAACATATGTTACCAAATACTACCACATTGCCATGTGTTTTATTTGAACCTTGCAAGATTAGTATAAATCCATAAGAACCCTTCTGAAACTCTCCAGTTGCCTCAGAAGGTACCAGTATGCTCTGGATACCTTTACTATACTATTTCTAAAGCATGGCTTTGGGTTAGTAGAGCCTTTTCTTACAAGCTGCAATGAGACAAGACACCTACGAGTTCTCCAGTCATATCAAAGTCAAAACCTCAAATCCCAATTTTTCACAACACACCGGGGCTCCAATGTTCATGGTGGTCTCCAAACACTATGACAATTATTGTCCTGTCTACTCATAAGAAATTATGGTACCAAGAATTTTAGGGAATGCTTTATAACATCTCCTCATTTCAGGAAAATTCTCTTCTCTTTTGAGAAACAGTCACAAATGTTTTAGGGGCACAGCCCCCAAATTTCAGTCATATCTACAATAACTTGCCAAGTCAAGTTTTCAAGCTAGAAGCGCTAGAATGCAGCTGCATGACCTAGCGTGGATTTTACCACTGTACAGAGACTTTGGAGCTCCACTAAGGACACCACAGAGTCCAGTAAGGCATCTATCTACTGACAGGAAGCCTGGTTTTTGTCTTGAAACAGCCATTTCAGAATTTCTTCTTTATCCACGCAATTATGGAAAATATGTAGAAAAACAGCACCCTGTGACTTACATTACAAATTGTTATTAAGCAACAACCTTTGAATTTTGCTATGTGAGTGAAAACTTTAATCATCAATCCAGAGGAAAAGTATTTTCATATATACATAAGAGACACTCATGACCTGCTTATGGATATCCTACTACCTAGAAAAAAAAAGGCACCATGCAGCATTAATCAAACATAAAATTTTCTGGTTTATTTCTCAAGTACAAGTCTTGACAATTTTTTTTTTTTGGGGAAAGATCTTCGTGAAATAAGTTGTGAAAGTGCTGAAGTTCATCGTCTTTTGGGACCTCTAAGCGAGTGTTTCCAAATTCCATACGTTAACACATCCATAGAATTTGTTACAAATATTACTAGTTTGTGCCAGAAAGTTTACAAGATGCTGGCTGACTACCAAACCACTAACTCTCTAGGACTGGCTTAGGGACAATTCAGTGTGTTACTTAATGAAAGAGAGTATATGGCCTATGAAAGCCTGTAAGGCTCACTTGACAATGTGGTTAACTCTCTCAGTGATCTTGCTTGGCAGCTCCCTGCTCAGCCTGGAACCCCACCCAGGCCAGCTATGCTGAACCCAGACTGTCATCTGAGCCACTGACTCTCCTTTTCTGCCTCAGATGGTCTCAAACTGCATTCAGACTCTCCATTTAAAAATAAAGGCAAATGGTGTGCACAGACATCACCCTTTATATAGGATGGAGTGCTGATGCCCTGCTCTCATTCAGCAAGCAATTATAAAGGCTGCATTTAGTGGTAAAGCTGAACTTTTGGTAATGCTCACTGATACTTCATTTTAGGGTTTGAGTTTTTCTCCTTTTTCTGAGAGGAAGATCAGTCTCATACTTTCCCCTTCCATATTGTCTTTCATCCCAAAATAGTTCCCAGTTTAAACATATGTTTTCAGATTTTTTTTCAATATGTTCCTGAGCCATTGGAATAACAGAAGCACTGTGTTTTGATGTGCAGAGCATCACTGCTTTTAAATTGAGGTGGGGGAGCAGTGTATATTGCCTTTACCTGGAACAACAAGGGTAATTAAAATAACTGGAACATCAGGTTAATTAAAAATACTCTATGACCTAGGAAGATTGTTACTGAGTCCAAATGATCAGATCTCTCTGATCTCTTTTAAGATTGTCCACATAAAGTAAATTTTTGTATAAAAAGAAACTGGTACTTTTCATATTAAAAAAAAAATAGTTGTGCAGATCCAAATGAGGTGCTTCTGGACTCAAAGGAGATATCTGTGCATGCTGATTCTTCATGTAAGTTAAGGATTTTAGTTTTGAGGAATACTGTTTCCTTGAACTATTAGCCCTCCTACCCATCCTCCAAGTGTTCTTCTTTGATTTAAGATTACAGCTGAGTTAGTTTCAGGATTATCTTACTACACAGGGCAAAACCTGTGTCAAGGACCCAAAAGCTCATAGGAGGCTGTTATTGATGAGTTAGCCTGTAACCACCATAAAGAGGCTGTGCATTTTGTCTTTTCCTCCTACCTTTGAGTATTGTCTAATCTGGTTTTCCAGAGGTTTCATGGGACATTCAGAACTATTCTCTTCATTTTTCTTAGGCAACTGACATACTGCTTATGCCAAGGACTCCACTGAACTGAAACACCTTTAAGCCTGATGAAGATATTTTACAAATTTTAAGATTTGAGACATAAGTTGGGCATGTCATGGACCAAAATTAGCAAACTAACTGCCAAGACCTCAAGGTTCCTACCATTCAGCATGGTAACCCTCAGCAGCCAGAGGGGAGAAAAAACAGCAATCCACATTCAGAGTAGTCACCTGTCTCTTTTGTCTCCTCTGTTAAGTCAAATTTACTGTTATTCTTGTAGTTTAGGTACTACAGTGACTTTAAAATACACATGTTCTCCAGAGATGTTAATCGCTAAATCTTTGTGGTTTCTATTTCACTAACATTTGTACAACAGATGAAGTCACCTATGGATTTCTGTTCTGCTTTACTGGTGTTTAAGCCACATGTTGATATTGATATTTTGGAACCATATGAGGCAGTAAGCGAGACATAATTTATTGAAGCTCATCTTAAAGTAGCAATTTTCAGTCCCTAACGATTCAGGGTAATACCTCTTAGGGAAGGAGAGAAACCTAGCAAGTGATGCTCCCACCTTGTTCATCTCCATCACTGAATGCTTCCTCCATTCTGACAGTCCTGGGAGAAGAGTGGTGTTTATTTTATGTCAGTAGGAACACGGGGATTAGACAGAGTAGGTGGGAAAGTGTTGAAAGGCAATATCTGCTTGTGTGGCAGTGATTATCTGTTTGGATTGATTTGATTAGTTCTCTTCCTCATTCCTGGGAAACGGAGAACTGAAGCATTGCAACCAGCTGAATTTGTGAAATCATGCCAGAACTGCAGTTTTCTCTTTCTCTTTTTGAAGTTGCCCAGGCCCTTCAGCTCAGGCAAGGCCACTTTTAGACCTAAATGTGAGAAGCTTGGTTGTGAGGGAGAGAAGATTTCTACAGTTAGAAGTAGCAAGAGATCAGGGTAATTATGCCTGGGAGAGACACAGGTCTTAAATACAGACATCATAAGCAAGCTGGGCTCAAGAGGTGCTGTAAACTCCCAAGAAAAGGTATTTGCAGGATTCAGTTGTAAACATGGCTAGCTTTGGTGGAGCTTGTTGTCAGGATAACTGGAGAGAGAGCAAAGCATACTGTGTTGGGCTCTGTGGGAGCCAAGGAACTGCAGACAGGGCCAGAACAAGAGCACCTACATGAGTGAAGAAAAGGCAGGATGGAGTCCAAAATATTACCCCAAATAAGAATGGTGGACATTTTTATTTTACATTCATGTAAAATGAGGAAAATCCTAACTTTCAAAGCAGAGTGCATGTCTGGCAGTGGCAGGAGTGCTTTCATGGCACCAGCTTTCAGGGATGCTCTTTAAACAAGTTGTACTATGCAATGGACATTCATACCCTATTCAAATATTCCTCCCTCATTGCCTTCTTAAAATAATTTTTTCTTTTCCTAATAGACAGAAAGAGTTTGAAAAATACTTTCTGGTTTGTATCCAGCAGCCTTGTGTGTTCTCCAGCTATTTCGATAATGAGGAAACAGCAATAGTGGCAGGCCTGTGACAGCTACTGCCTCTAGTGATGTGGGGCACACAGGTCTTACAAGGCTGTGCTGATGACATTTTTCTTCCCACCTTTTCAGTCCTGATATCTCGCAAATCTACATCTGAGATAAAGAGCAAAAGTACTGTTATAAAAACAATTGTTTACCAGAGCTATACAGAAATCAGTGGAATATCTATTTTTCTTGATATTTCTTTTCATCTTTATTTCCAATTCAAAATAAAATTTTAAAATTTGAAAGATATCCTTGAAATTAATGAAGTCTTTCTTATTCAATTTGGTCTGGAAATAGTTAAATAGTTATTTATGCAATTCATCATGGCTCTGCAGCCTGCTACCCAAAGAAAACTTTCCCTTACAGGAGAGGGGAAGTTTATGTAGCTGTAGTCTTGGATTATATTGATTCAGTCCTGAGGCAATACAGATGCCAATTATATGATACACATAGCATATGTCTTTAAATTCTCTGTAAAACAATCCCTGAGAAGTAATTGTTATTATCTTTCTAGTCAGGCACTGAAAATACAGCCAAGAACAGTTCTTTACCTGTTGATACAAAACTAAACTTCTGGTGTTTCTGGTAACAGCTTTTTTAACAAAGCAGGTAATTTTGTGTATTAGTTACAGTACAGCAATCATGGATTGGTAAAAGGACTTTAATTCCTTTACTAGGAACGTGGAAGTCTACATGCTTCCATACATATCACTTGAAACGTTAAAGTAACTTCTCATCTTCCTCTTCTTTTTCTCTTTACATTACTCTGGGTTTTCACTAAATTCTTTGTGATCAGTAAGTGCCAGTTACGCTTATGCAAAGAGAAAAACAAATAAAATTTTTATTTTCATTCTAAAGGAACAGGATTTTTTTTAAAGTCCAAGTAATTCCTATAAAGGCATAAAATTTTTGTCCTTCAGACTGTAGAGTTTGATCCTTAGAATACTAACCAAGACAATTTCAGTTGGTTGAGGCTTCTTTTATAGTATGACCAAAGAGGTTTTTCGAGCCCGGCTACCCAACTCAAACTGAATTACCCAGTTTTGAAAAGAACCATTTTGCCTCACCTACTAATTGTGTAAGCAAAACTATGTCATATCTCAGTTGAATCACCTTCACATTAATGTCATCCTTGTCACTGTGGCTACCACCAGCATGTATCTCTGTACCCCTTCCCAGGGTGGAATCATAACCTCTGCTACCAAGCCAGAGACTAACCAGTATTTCAGCTTTTCCATCTGATTTAGGTCACAACAAACTTTATTTAAATAATGTTCTCATTGACCTGTCTCTAAACCTTTAAATCTTTATATAATAATCATGATTGATAGCTTACAAATAACTTCCCATTAGAAAAAAATTACTAATAGAGAATTAAGCCTATATGAATGAAATTAGAAGACACATAAGGAAAAAAATTATTTACAGCCATATTCTCAGTGTTCTCCAATCTCAAAGGTCCACTCTGAACCTTGCCAAAACATTACTCTGAAGAGCTTACTTGTCATCTTAATCTATGACCTATACCAATAACCTGATGTAAGACAACGATACTGTAATGAAAATTTCTCAAACTTCCCTTCCTTGAAACATCCCAACCTTGCTAAAGTAACCTAAGATGTAAACCTCTACAAACCAGGAACCTGAGCATGCCTGAGGAATAAATGCAGGACCTGATGGCACATCTCCTCTGTCACCAGCAGGGATCCCACAAACACACAGCCTCGGAGCTGTATGACCATGGAACTTTTTTCCTCGTGGAAACCACCCTTGTGAAACCAAATCATCACTGCTTCCCAGAGCAAACTCAAAAGTAAAACAGTACAGGACAGTAACATTCAAGTACCAGTAGGAGAGCTGTTTTCACTCCCCAAAATATTACATCATTGGTCTCTTAATTGTGTTACTTAAGAGAGACATCTACCTTCAACATGAGATTGGAAATAAAAATCACTAGTTCTACTGGCTATTTGAAAACCATGGATTCACAGAGCTAGAAGGTTTATACCATGTTACAACTTTCCCCATTGCCTAACAAACACTTGCTATTGCTTTTTACCATGGACAACACTGACTCTCCATTCCAGTCCTCAACATTTCTTCTTAGTGGTGGCTGAAACAATGTCAACCTTACTACAAGTAGACAGACTGAGGTTTGATTTCAGCACACTTTTATGCACATGACTACCTAAAACAGAAGCAAAGGAGACTTTCACATTAGGAAAGATTCTTGTACTATGGCTCTGAATAAAAAATGGGTATCTTATAATGAAAAATATGAGAACTCTAAACAAAGAAATTCATTCAAAACTTCATGATATTAATATTCTGCAGATTTTTATTGTATTCAAGGTAACAGAAATAGTATGGTCTTTGAAAAGAAGGAAGTCTTTTTAAAGGAACACCTGATTCCATAATTTTCTCTTTTACCAGCAGAAAATATATTGCCAAGTGTTTATGCAAAAAAGGAAGGTAGCAGTAAAGCTGGATAAAAGGGATCATCAAAATTAGTAGGCTTTCTAAAAAAAGTCTTTCCTAATGTTACACACAGGATATCTGATCTGGGAACTAATGTAGGATAAAACTCTAAGGTTAGTCCATGTTAGGCAACAGAAGAAATATCACAGAATGACAAACACCAACATGAAAGGATGTTTTTGGACCCTATTCCAAAGCACTCTGTAAAAATTACATAAGCTAATTCACACTTGGAAATCTAATCATTTGGTTCATTCCTTCTGTTCTATTTCAGCCAGGATATCTGTAAGATATCTTCCCACTGTTAAATTGGTAGCCTTCTCCGAGCAAAATTGATCATTGTCATGACTACTACTTTTCTTTTATCATTCAGGGAACAAGTAATTCTGAACTGTATTATGGTAGACTTTCTGATTTGAATTTTATTTTCTGGTTGTCTTTGCTTTTCATCTGCTGTCATGTCTTTTCCTGGGGATATATTTTGCCACTTGGGAAATTCTAAGATGATAAAACACTGTGTGATTCAAAATTCTTAACAGTCCAGAGCATGTGTGTTTGCATTTGTGGAGGTTCTGTATTTATTCTCTGTCTCCCTGGAAAACCTCCTAGCTTTTTATTTCTAGCTCATCTGTGGCACTTCATTTGTAACATGCTACAGGCTTCCAAAGACAGACACAACACAAAAAGGGAGAGGGAAAATGCGGAGTTCATCACCATAAATTATTGATGTTTCTTCTACTTAACTTACTCATCAGGATTCATTGTTAATGAGGTGTGGATTTTAGTTTTAAATTTGCCATGAAACCAGATGATTTTTAAGGTTGCTTCCAACACAAACCATTCTGTGATTCTGTGTAGCACTGCAGGCATTCAATTTGAAGCACTACATTAAAGAGGATTTCTCCCAGTGTGTGTCTCTGGTTCCATTTTCTGCAGTAGGTCTCTGCAACTGTGATTTGGCAGGCACTGGTGGTATTTATCCAAAGCACAGAATGCAATAGGAAATAGAAAGACAAGAGGAAGATTTTTATTATGCAACTGATAAAATGCAGAAACAGATGCTGTGCGATTGCTCTGGAATTAGTTGATTTATTTAAAGGGTTAATTGACTCATTGTAATCCTATGGGGTAAACTGGAATTCAGATGAATTGCAGTGATCCAGTGTCTGGGAGCACCAGGAAATCTGCCAACATATACTACTGTTTCTATCTTCCAGTATGCAACTAGTTTAAATTAGGGTCAGATGCTGCTGCTATTGTTGTCCCTGATACTAAACTTGCACTCTCTGTAGCAGAAACAGAAGTTGGCTTGTGGGCTGGGGTCATTACTGGGATATTCTCAGTTAAACAGACCCAGTGAAAAATGGGAGGGAGGTGGGAGTGAGCTGGTTTGGGTTTACACCAGAGGAAGTTTCCACCAAAGCATGCTGAAAAAATAAAATTGAGTGAAAAATTGATCCACTTTAGGGTTTTTCCAGAGGGCTTCAGAAGGGGAACCACCTGAATTTATGCCAGTGGGAGCTTTATCCACAGCTGTGGGATGATCAGGCACAAACCAGTGCAGAATCTTTTTGAAAACTCCATTTGGCCCATTGTGTGAGACTTCACTGGACTGAATGTCACTTTCATGGATCCACGTGCCATCTACTAACTCGTGATAGAGATAACAGCCCCGGACTACTGGGCTGCAGAAACAGTCCAAAAAATGAGAGGCTGAAGTTTAAAATCCTAATCTACCACCCCAGGACCCTGGGAAATCTGCATTTTATGACTGTGTCACAGTTCCTTACCTGTGAGCTTGTGATTTGAATGTCACTGCCTTGAGGATCTATTGCAGAAAGAAATACCTGGTAGCTTATACAATGGATACAAGACCATTGAGAAGCTAAAGACAAATGAGTAGCTAAAACAGAGAACCATGAACATTCTGGGATTTTTTTCATCCTAAACCAAGCAAACTAGCAATTAAAGCGGCTGGCTCTGATACACAGTAAAAAGGAATAGGGGAAAAAAAAACTAACAACAAAAAAATAACCACTTAGAGAGCTGTTCCTAAATATATAAAATGTATTTTAATTATGAAGGGGAATTAATTTTAGATTGACTGAGGAAAATCTCGTGGGGCATTCAGCCAACTCATCCATCTCCTATCACCAGAGAATTTCAGCTTTCCAAACAGCCCTGTTACATACCACTTCTTGGGATCTTCTCTGAATACCAAGCTTATTATCTTTTGATTCCTTCATTATCTGTCACTGACATAAAATGTGGCATGTACTCCTAAGGAAATTAAACACTGAAGAAAAAACATATTAGGCTATCTAATCATCCTTCCCCTCCCCTTTCCAGGGTTTCTCCCTACTGTATCATCTTTGCCCTTCAGCCACACACAAAACCTTGTCAGCTTTGCCACTACTCTTTCCCTTTCTGTTCCTCCATTTCCTGCCACTTTGTTCCTTAAATTAAAAATATGCAGCAATATCTGAATTCAGCTGTCTGGGACAGTGGCAGGTGAGTGAAGACATGATGCTATTCAGACAATGTATGGTCACTATTAGCCAAAAGGGCTGAGTGCTCTTCATCTTGGTCTCCAGAAGTGTGATTAAAAATCATAGTCCAAGCTAATTCAAAAAACCCACACACAGCTCCTTGGTGTTCTGTCCCAATGCTGATGCCAGTGCTCAGGCTCAGGCTCTGTGTCTACAGCAATGGAGTTTTTGAAGAGTGAGATTTACCCCAGGTTTTCCCACTGGCCTGGAAGATGCCTTTAAACAACTCTGTTGCTCAGTACCCAACCACTGCATGAAGCACTAGGTGCTGGTAGCAGTGGTAACATCCATAGCACAGCAGTTTCTAGCCTAGTCCCAGTAACTCCATATCTGTTAAATGCTCTTATCCACCAGTTTCCTCTGTTTTCTGCAGTACCTATATTTGCATTGCTCATTCAGTTCAGACATCTCCCTGTATTGTAAACCATCTCAAACTCAATGGCTGCCTTCACCTGCACACCCACCTCCTGCTGTTTCACCACCTGCTCCATGAGCAGCACTGCTCCAACAGCCAGATTAACGGGCAGAAAGTTTCCTTGTTTTTGCAAATACATCTTTGCTTGTTTTGTAATCCACCTGAAAGTTTTCCCCTTCCAGTGGCACAGTCCCACAACACTCTCTTGTGGGTGTCCCCCTTCAACATATTGCACTGTCCCTAGGGACTTCTCCACACTGCTTGGATATTGCACAGTGACTTGTGCTGAGTGTCACAGTGCTCTCTAATGGAAATTGAATTGAAAACTGTAAATTGTGAGATTTCCTGAACAGCAGTCTGGGAGACTTCCATCTATTTTTCATTCAAATTATTTTTAAAAATATCAGTATGTTGAAAAGTTCAGCAGCCACAGATATCAGTAGTAATAAGAAAATAAAAAGAAATCAAAATCATTAGCATAGTTTCTAACTGAAAGCAAAGTGTCATTTTAAAAGAGTGCTGTGGAAAGAATAGGGATTTTCATTTACTTGTAAAGCAGATTGGATTTTAGAACAGAAAAAAAAATTTGGAAAAGACAAATAAAATCTAACTAAAAACTAAGTAATTAGGAAAAAGTACACAAAGAAATAGAACCCTAAATATCTTCCAAAAATTATGTCATTGAGCTTCCAAAAGTTGAGATAAACTAGATCCACTGCAGTTGTGGGGTAGCTAGTGATTCCTGCTGGCTGAGGATCTGGAGCAGAATATCTCAGCTTTCTGGTGACATTATAAGCAGAGCATAAAAAGACAGACTATTCAGTCTTCCTCAATAATACAATAAATCTTTCACATGGGTCATGAGAAACTGTGTCTAAAATGTGTGAAAATGTGCAAAATAGTGAGTGGGAACCTGTGTTTTTCTCCTTTTGCAGCAGAAGGGTTCTGAGGTGCCTCACAGCCCATAAAGCAAAGCAGCACATTTTTCTCACCCCCTGTAGCAAACTCACTGCCAGTGGCTGGCTCAAGGCAGGAGAAGATCCATTAGCAAAGCCACTGAAAATAAGCCTTGGGCTCTCACATCACGCTGATGTAAGTCGAAAACCATATGGGATGTTTGAGGATAGTTTTTATGGATATCCTCATCTTGATTAAATGCATATTTTTGTTATATATATTAATTAGTATCTATCAAATATTTAAGAACTGCAGATTTAGGGCAGAGTGTTGCAGTGATTGATTAAGTTAAAAAAATTTGCTGTGGTTGGGATGGCTTCAAGCTCTATTTGCAGGGAGTCTATTCCAAGTAGAGTAACACATCTTTGATCATACATGGCCAATACTAAATCCCTCTACTTTTAAATAATTTTAAATTATTTTTTGTTTCAGCTCCATAGTTGTCCAGTCTGCTAAGATCTGTTGATCCTCTTTTGAGAGTATTTTAAGTTATAAATGTTAAGAGACACTGTAAATTCACACTTAGTGATTATTAATTTCCCTTCTGCTCTGGACAGTTCTGTGTAGGGTGTCTCATTTGAAGATTTTTTTTTTTTTTTAATCTCTGTTCTTTTCATACTATTAAATTGTTGTCATCACCATGCAGCCAAATGTTGTTATAAGGATCTTGCTATAAAAGAACCCAGAGTTTATGCTTGAAGTGGTATTCATGGAACTGACAAGCTTAAACATAGTTCCCTGGATAGAGAATACACACCACAAAAAGTACATTGAGCTGTAGGATATTGGCTGATTATCCAAAATGTATAAATATTGATGTAGCATGTTGAGCAATATGAAGGGAAACTGTGATCAGAAGTTGCAGAAATCTGCTTTAGAGCCAAAATCCTACTTAGGTAATGAATATGCTGCCATTATATCCTCCTGCTCTCACTCCCATTCAGTTATCCCTGGCTCTCAAACAAAATAAATGGCACATCTCTTGTGAAATCACATCGACATTAACTTTAATATTTTTTCACTATTTTTAAGTTGTCTTAGATATATATTATAGCTCTTTAATAAGACATGCAGACAACATGGCAACAGATCAAACTGTTGGATGGTTTCTGAGATTCCAGCTGCTTATGTCAGTGTCATTTTCATTTCCTCAACCCCCTTTTGGCAATTTAATTTTTGGATTAACTTTCTGAGTCTCCCTGCTACCAATTCGTTCGTCCTTAACACTACTCCCCAAGTGAAATAAACCTGATATTGCAGCCTCTATGCCGAGCTTGCAGCCTTGCAATTATGGCTGCTCCCAAAATGTAAAGTATGTTTAGAACTTTTTTAGAAAACAGAAAATGCTCTCTAAAAATGCCTTCCATATTCATTTTTTTTTCATCAGATAAATACATAAAGAACCTCCTGAGTTCTCAAGTTCTCAAATTTGTAAATGATGATTAAAAATATATTGTATCCACATTTCCCCAGATGACAGGAGTGAGAAGAAGGAAAGTAGAAAACCAAAAATTAAAAATCACTAGCCATTTCTATTTTGAACAACAAAGTATTAAAACAATATTTTTCAAAAAGATAACTTCCAAGGGAAAAAAAAATAAAAAATCCAGGTATACCCCATTCTCCTCAAGCTAGTTTTTGCCCTTCGGTCACTTTCATCTTTTATCACTTTGTGTCTGCCTTAAATCACAACCTGTCAACAGTGGAGATTTGTTTTGCCCTGATTGTTCTACAGACACAATGCTGAATATAGAAATACACAGCAATAACAACTTGCTGGTCACATGTGTTCTGAAATGCCATCTCTTTGACAGAGGGGACCAGAACTGTAAGATTATCATGGAAAGCAAAGCCCTGACTAGGAAAAAAGAAGGGCCAGTGTAGCTTAAAGTTATCAAACAATATGTTATGGGTTGGGCTTGAGCTTTTCAAACTTGTTTGCAAGCCAGAGATAACCACATAGTTTTGCATCACTAAATCAGACTTTTCAAAGCCAAAATAACTTGTGAAGTATTTAAAGGCCACACATTTGTTTGAGGAATTCTCATGAAGGAGAACAAAGGTTAAATCCATACAGTTTGCTTTGCTGTTTTTTGCTTTTTTGATGACAGAACTGAAGAGTCCTGTTGAATTAAGGATTGAATGAATACATAAGTCAATGTACTATTATATTCCAATGAAATACTATATGCAGATGAAAACAAAGTAAGCGCCAATGTCAAGTTCATCTCTGGCCTGCCTCCCCTCTGCTTCCTAAGTCATTACCTAGTATTTATTTACGAGACTGGAGAAAAAGAAATATCTTGGAAAAATAAAGGCTTTGTGCTCAGATTTCAGGCATGAAATGGTGTCCCACTGTGTCATTTTGGATTTGCCATTTAAAAGCTAACAGCTTGTTTGCTTGAACAGTCCTCTGTTTCAAGAAGAGGAATTTACTTCTTTGGAATCTGACAGTCTCAGAAGAGATGCTCAGATGTTTTTATTAATTAGTTAATATTTGTCCAATGCTTAAAGTATCAGGCATTGTATAAATGTTAAGCTATGGAATATGGCCCTACAATTAAATGGTAATTATAAACAATGAAAAATACATATTTATATATTTGCTAGGAATTTACATGAGCATGATATATTTGATAGCTTAGCAGACCTCCTAATCTATCCAAAGCCATATAAACTTTAGGGATGTGGCTAACAGCCTATTTAAATAACATAGCAAAAGTCATATTTTCCCCTGTGTTTCCATGTTAGCCTTTAAGGTTCCAATTAAAAGCAATTTAAGAACAGAACTTTCACATCTGACTTTTACATGCAGTTGCCTCTTACACCAGAAAAATAAAAATTTGCCCCTGAAATCACATTAAGAGTGAAAATTAAGAAAAAAAATAAACTGCACACACTCAAGTTTGGCTCAAAATCTATAGTCTTGAAAGCTTCCAGCTCATCTGTTGACATTACAAAAGATACAAGTACCAAAGCAGCAGAAGAAAATGCTGAGTGCCTTGTTACGTTTCCTGGCTTTTTCTTCTACATATGAATGTCAGACTGTTAATGAAAAGACTCTTAATGAATCAACACTCTCACAACAGTGTCACTAATGAACTACTGGTAACTGGAAAAGGAGACTAAAAATACTCTGTCTCCCTTTTAGTGCAGAGTTATCTTATCAATATGCTGTAGCCAGAACTGTTAGGTTGAAAAATGCATTTACTTAAGAAAATAACATCATGAAGCAGAACCAGGGTAACAACAACACTTCTGTTGCCAGAACACACTTGTAGTTGGTGGGTGGCTTGTATAACTTGAGCACTTAATTAAGTGGTTTTTTTCCAATAAATACATTTGGACATTAATTTTTACTGATGGCTAAATATCTTCTAAGTAGTTACCCTGTCTCTTAGGCGACCAGGCTAGATTTTAATAACTTGCAGGACAAAAGAGCAACAGGCCAATAGGGTCTGGTAAGGATGTCAGCATTTCCATTATAAACCCCATTTTAGCACTGGGGAGGGTACTCTAATTTGAAGGTTAAAACATGCTGGGGATATCTTTTGTCCTGGAGTGATTTTCTGGTTTCTGTTTTTCTAATAAGAGCCATTTGCATCCATTTGGAAGAATCTTAAATGTATGGAGCTTGCAGGGGGGAGCAAAAAAGCTTGAACAGAGAATAATAATTAAAAAAAGAAGAAAGCACTAAAACAGAGCAGACTTGAGGCTTTATTTATTCAACAGTATTGAGCCTCCATGTTTGAGTAGAGAGGCTGATGCCAGCAGCAGTGAAGCTGAACAAGGATGGGCCCAAGGTCACTTGGGACCGTCTGGACACAGGGCTGTGCTGTAAAACCTGGAGGTGCTGATTTACAGTGATGCCATTGTTGGGCTGGGAAACCAGAGGCACAACATGCTGCTTGTGATGGTGGGCTAAGGTGGCCCTTTGGAAGTAGAGAATTAAATCAAATCCCTGGTCAGTCTGTAAATCCTAAGGATACAGTACTCTCTCTTCAGTGGAGTTTGTCTGTTGACGCAATGTTGTAGGTACTTTCTAATTCCGGCTCAACATAAATTTAAAATAGCCTTCACTTCCTTTGCTAAATATATTTTCAGAAGTTTTATATGTGTTCTGGATCTGCCATGAATCACCCATTCCATATATATGAGCATTTCAGGTATAGATGAAAATGGTTCTCATATATTCAGTAGTTTGATATATATTTAAAGCTTGTAAAGTTGTTTGTAACAAAAGCTGTTTTATAACTAAAGTACATTATTACTGTGAACTCAGCCAATGTATTTTAAAGCTACCTGGGTCCAAGTTTACAGCAGCAGTTCAGTTACCATCCACATCTGTAAAAAATAAAACAATAAAAAATAAATAATGCATGGAGGACAGGCTGTCAAAATTCATTTGGGCAGTTCCATTTTATACACATTTCATTTCCTAGATTTTAAATACTGAAATATTGATTAATATTGTCAAGGCATCCTAAATGTACGTAGAAAACAGGCTTCAGAGACCTTACACTCTTTCAAATAACCTCAAATAGTACAGATATGTGGTTTCTATATAGACATTTTTATTTTCAGGTTTTTTCCTTTTATTTTTTTTCTTTACCTGAACTTTTAAGATTTTCTATATAGCCTTTTTCATGCTGTCTCAGGCACCCTGTACTCCTTCAGGGTCACATCCAAAATTAGAAGGCCAGGTCACCCAATATCCCAAGAGGGCATGGAAAAGAACTATCCACAAAAAAACCCACAGAAGTGTTCTCCTGAAAGAGACTTTGCTTACAGACCTTGTAGTGAAAAATAAGTCCACTGACACATATAGAAAGTTCAGTCCTTCATCTATCACTAGAAGAAGCCAGCCACAACATAAGAAGAACTGAAAACCAGAACTTTCTAAACTTATTCACATTGTCCTACTGTTTCTGAAAAAAAGGCAGGAAAGTGATTGGAGACATATTTAGTTTATTCAGTGCCCAGCAAGTCCATCCATTGCCTTGTCTACAAGTTTTCTGCTTCTCAAGGGCACTGGCTGCCTTCAGCAGCAGTTACAGACACACGGTGGGCCTCAGCTGCAGAAGGCATGTGGTGGTTCAGAAGGCATTATGTCTCTATTTTCATATGTTGCTGGAAAACAGAGTCATGCTGTTCTCATTTCAGAGGAGAGAAGGGAAGCACTGGGATTGAGGACTTGAATCAGACACTGGTGACAGCAGCCAGAGGACTGGCAAGTACCCAGCAGGACTGTACCTCGGGAGGGCCCTGCTGTGCCCTCAGCCAAACCTGCCTTGCAGACTAAAAAGCAGAGAGAGCCACTGGGGAGTAACATTCACCTGGTTACAGCTTTAATTTTGCCAGCTCCATCTAGAGTCACAGTGAGCAAAGCTTCCTGAAGCTCTGATGCCAAGCAGAGATTGTGGTGAAGCCTTTGCAGCCATCCAAAACTTGCCATGCAGCTATGAATTGCACTGCTTTTCCCCAAAGCAGGCCTTGGTACCTGTGTTTGCCAGCTGGAGGAACACTTAGACACCTCCCTGGCTATCTGCTTACTAATGAGAACTCTCTTATTGTTTGGCCACATTTTTTTGTACAGTTTCTGCCTCCTCTATTTTACTGTCAGAGACTTGATGGCCAATTATATCCTTCAACAGTGAATGGGAACACTGTTCACCATGTCTGCATTCCCTATCAGCACTTAGATATAAAATCTTATATAATGTATAAAGGAGAAGAGGGTAAGTCCCATCAAAAATGACACGTGGGATTTCAGGAGGATCCAACATCTCAAAATGAAACTTGAACAGCTGCTGGATGATATAACCTGAATAAAAGTAATTAAAAGAAAATGAGTTCTGCCCTCTTGTATCCTCCTGACTCATGCCTCATTTTCTACTTCAGGATTTAGGAAAGCAAATGTCTATTTCTGTGTCCATCACCAGAGCGACATCACAGCAAGTTAATTAGAGCACATGACAGAGAGGTGCTATTTTTGCCTTCAAATAAAGATCTTTCTGTTGCATATGAACATTTTTCTTTCTGAAATAGGGAGAGAAACTTCTAAGCTACCAGCTCTCTCCCAAAGGTGTATAAAAATTATGCTTTTTCTACAGCTTGCAAGCTTCACGATTAAAATTGTCAGCCGTGGTATATTAAAGAGGATACAGTCAGACTTGACTGATCAAGCTTAATTTAGCCTTATGTTTGTGTTTCTGAAACATGGTAAACAATTTTTTAACAAGTACATGCTTATATTAAAAAAAAACCAACATTTTTCTTTATTTGAATGAAAGTGAAATCTAAGAACTCATGACCTGTTTATTAATTATGATTTCTATATTCAATACTGCATTGCTTCAAAGACAGGCCTAAGCACAAACATTTATTTATATGCTTTGATAGAGAATATCCCAGGCATTTACCACAGATAAACACTGTTGAAGCTAAAAGCTATATTTCCCCCTGAGTTTGGTGTCTGTGCTGTCATGTGGAAACAGCAATTTGTCTTATGTGGGGACTTCTCTTGACTGCAGGATCCAGAGTGCCCCTCCAAAATGGTTGTTTCCCAGACTGTGTGTCTAAAGCTGGATGCCCAAATTCATATTTAACAGTCTGAAACCTGTGACTGAAAACATTTTTCAAAAGCAGACATCACTAATCATAATTCTTCACTATTCAAGCTTTTTTCCCTTGGCCTTTCCTTACCTTCCATTCCATCCTCAGAAATGAGGGCCAGCTGCACCCAAGGCAACAGACCTTCCCCACAGCTTAATGAGATGTCTTGGTCCATTAGGGGATTCATGGCAAACAAATATCACCAGTAATTTATAAAAGGAGCTGTGCATAAGCAGTCATAGGTCAGGCAGCTTGTCAATTTTTTTATGAAGATAACAGCCCACACTACTCCATCAGTTAGCATTCAAAAGGGCTCAGCTCTATATTTTTATCTAGTTTTTATCTTACCTACAACCTAGAGGAAGTACTGAAATGAGGCCTTGGATCATGGCTTCTGTCTGTCTTGATGTTTGTCCTGATCTGTCACCTAGATCAGGTGGTGGTCACAAGCAAGGGCCCACATTTCTCTGGCCAGTGATCCAAAAATCTATTTCCAACTGGGGGACCACATTAAAAAACAATAGGGTGAGAGATACAGTATATGGAGTAATGTTGTTAAAGTACATGACCAGATGAGGAGAAAAACCAGAACCATTGTGATGGTTTTATGGACTTTCTGAATATATTCCTAAGTGTCACGCAATTTTAACATTTCTCTGACAGGTTAATATGTGCGACTTGTCTCCAGGGGCTGTGATTAAATAACAACAAAGCTGAAGGGAAAAGCAGTGCCAATAAATGGTGAGAATTTTTTTATAAGGACTCTTTCTCTATGGGAGTACTACATTTAAGTAAAAGGGGAAAAAATTGAAACATGTACATGATTAAAATACAACTCACAACAGGCAAACTTTAATTATGGTTTTAACAATGTGACATACATCCCCAGTAATTTTCTTTCTAAAAGTAATATAGTTTAAAAAAATTTCAGCATTTGTGTTGGATCTCCCTGTGGCTACCACCCAGCCCATGGAACTATATCCCATATCACATACAAGGATAATCCAGACCAACAAGTCATGGCCATTGCCAGGAGAAAAGGAGTTCAGGGAGCAAAGGATGCAGGAACATTCCATTGAAAAGCACAAGGCATAGGTGGTGTCTGAGCTCTCCTAATGGCAAAAGGACTACTTGCTCTATTACCCCCAAGATGGGCAGTGCCAGGGCTGTGTCCTGAGGGAACCGAGCAATGGAAGGAGTGAGAGGCAGGAAATGAGCAATGCCAGAGTTGTACATATCCTAGCGATGGCAGGGGTGGTCTGAGCACGGACCGGGACTGAAAGACAGGAATACCAACAGCCTGCAGAGCTGAGAGTGCACTGTGGCCACAACCACACAGGGACCACGGGGTGTGGCAGCACAGGAGCCACCAAGAAACCCACTCCTTTAGTAAAAATCGTAATTGCTGTTGAACAAGTCCAGCTGTTCTGAAACATTAGTGTCCTGGACAAACTGCTTTCATCAGCTGAGGAGGCATATTTTCCAGGTTCTCCCAGTCAAACCAGCTCCTCTTTATTTCACTCTTTGATGTAAGGGCAATGTGTTTTTAAGAGACATTTCTCAAAGAGGGAAGAGCACTCATTTGGTACATGAAAGAGAGCAATGCCGTGAGAACAAGGGACAGCAGAGCACAACATATAGCAGGAGCAGAAGGAACACAAAGGCAGCCAAAACAGAAGGCGTCTTGGAGAATAGAAACAACAAACAGCAGAATCTACAGACAAGGTCCCCAGTAAGGGTCCAGGAGACTCATTCGGGGCAGTGGAGGAGGTAATAGAGAAGGACAAGAGCATTGGGTGGTTACACTGGCTGGCAAAAAAGCACAGCACTGCCAAAATGAAAGCTGTCGAGTGGCCATTGGGCTGGGGAGGGAAAGGTGGACTCACAGGAGAGAGCATTGCCCCTTGCAAAGCATAGGGCAGCCCTTGTCCTTCACAGGGCTTGCATGGTGGGTGACAAGTCTGAGATGAACTGCTGCCAGGAGTGCATTTTTAATGTTGAACTTAGATGGGAAAGTAATGAAAAGCAGGAGGGAAACATTTTAGTACCATTAATTAATTGGTTTCTATATTATATTTAAAGTTCTTGGATTTTTTTTCAAAGACAATTAACTCAGCTTTATGTTTCTAGTAAATAAAACTCTCCATTTTGAAGCAGCCCCTTTTAAGCAGAGTGGAAGAGGAAATCAGACCCCTAAGTCTGACCCCTACACTGCGATCTACCAATTTTTTCCACAGCAAGATTAAATGTGCCGTTGTTGTTCTGCCAGCCCTTAACGCAAATTAATGACTTAAATTACCTTTCATCTCACCTTATAAATTCTACCTTGAAGCAGCAGAAAGCCCAAGGGCTCTTGCATAACCAGATGAAGACAAGTTCACTGCCTCAAATCCTTCCCTTCTTGCTCTACTTTACATCAATTCTTTATAAGAAGAGGTCTCCAGGGCTAACAAAGGAGCTGGCCGTGCAGCAGAAGGTGCTGTGGGACTTTCAGAGGTAAAAGCCCATCTTGCGGTGACTCAGTGCACTCCATTAGTCCTAGGAAACGCAGGGCACATCGAATGCAGCAGATGTGCCCTCACTTGCCAGGCTTCAGACAAATGCAATCAAATCTATTTTAATCATCTATGAAATGCAAATGCGTTCCACTTGCGCACCCGCAAGATCCATTGTCTTCCTCGCTGAAGCATGCGATAATGCCAATTAAACGCTGTTGCTAACTTAATAGGTGTTCTGATTGCCTATGGGAAATTATCTTTACTTTTTTATTAGTAGTATTAGTAGTAGTATTATTTCACATTGCAAAGATTTTAAGATGTTTTAATAATTGTGTTGGGGTTTGTTTGTTGTCTCCCTTCTGTCGGCTCAGTGGCCAGCACTTATCCAGACAGAGCAGTGAAACCTGTGTTTGCACTCAGAGAAACAATGCTGTGTAATTCCAAGTATTAAAAATACCCTTCTCAACTTCTTCTAAATGGCCCTACACAGAAGTGACAGTTGCATTAATCTGCTGGCAATTTCGTTCACACACACAGGCTCCCATACATGCACACAGCCCCTTTGTTATTCTGCTAGAAATGGCCAGGCAGCTGTAAAGATGTTTATTCTCAGACCCACAATGAAAAATGTTTGCAGTATGCATGTAGCCTACAAAGTCAAGAATGATAAGCATTTAAATCAGACTGGCCATGCCAAGTCAATATTTCGATATCAGAGGAATTGATTCTTGATCTAGTGCCAGCACTGTGTACTCAATGTACTGCAGAAAAATCCTCGCCCAGTCTTCCTGCCAGCACACTGTTAGGGATGACAAGCATGCAGTTATCTGATAGAGCAGATATTTGTTCCAAAAGACGATTTTCATTTCAAAGACAAAACATGAAAAGAGCTTACTTGTGGGGAAACCAAATACTGTATTCTCCTCTTGATAAATCAAGCTTTAGAGAAATAATGCCAAAGAGAGCAGGATTCTGAAAAGAACTTCTGTAGCTCTTTTCATGCTTTTTCAGCTACTCAGCTGGCTTAACTCTGCCAACTAATAATCTTGTGTTTTCCTAAGATATGTTGAGAAAGAGTTTATTTGCAAATAATTATTTAGTGATAAGGATGCATGTATGCTTGCTTTTAAACAGTTCCTACAAAGCTAATTAGGGGGTTTATCATGGAACACAGGGTTCTATATGGTTTATACCTTAAGCTGCTAATTATGGGATTTTCAATAACATCTCTTTCTTTCCTTTGCAGAGAACTAAGAGAGTATTACTAGACAATAAAAGCCCTGTTTCAGAGAAAAAGGTGAAATCTCTTCATGTCAGAGTCTTGTCAGCTCTCCTCATGGCTGAATTTACATAAAAGTAACCAAGTATGAGTAATAACAGACAGGAGAGGGAAACATCTTCATACCCTCTGAGACCAGGAACTAACACAATAGTCCTTTTATACTCTGCAAAGACATCTCTGCTATTTGGCCACAGACCTCCAGATACACTGTCTAATTACAGTTAGCAAGCAGCATGCCCTTGACACAACACAGAATAAATATAACCTGCCCTTTCAAGTGTGTCACTGTGCTCAACGCTTATTTTATGTCTTCACACTACTAAGCAGACCTTATACAAAGAAACTTAACCATGCCTGTACTCACAAAAATTAAATAGTATCACATTGAATGTTGCTTTATTTTAGCAGAACATCAAGAGGGATTGACACCAAATTGCTACCATCCAGCTACATTAACTGAGGGTCTACCCCACTCACAGGTCTTCCTTGGGGCATAATTACCTGCATGCTTTATTGCACTTCCAGTCTTTTATAAAAGTGCAAATATGGAGTATCCATCCAGTTTCAAAGAAAAGTTAAAGGTAGACTGTAGAGAAAATTAATCATAAGCATATCAGGACCTTACTGGGATGCAGCCCAATTAAATTCAATACACACATCCACTGTGGAGGCCATTAGTAAGCTGCTAACAATTTCTGTATGTCCCTGCTGGGCTTTATACAAAATTTTGCCCCTATAATGAACTCTGCAGGCTTTACAGGTGGGATTTTCAGAAGTGTTCGACACTGATCCAGATCCACTCTCCTTGAAGTCAGCAGGAATTTTAACCGTCAGCGTTAGGGGGGAGGTAGGAAAAGGTCAGCCTTGACTGCTTTTCAAAATCCCACCCCACCAGTCTGCTTAAGCCACACACAACTCTGAGGGGAGAGAAGTTCAGCTGTATTTATAGCACGGAGTAAGGAGTCTTTGTATACAATGAACATCAGATTACGTGCTGCAGAAGCACAGAATATTTTTGCATTGTTTATCTGCCAAAAGCACCAATCTTCAAAACAATACATAAACCTACCTGACTAAACAAATCATTCCTGCCCAGGAAGGGTAACCATTTTCACTCACTTGTATAGCCTAGAGACCCAATACAGCTGTTCATCTGGTCCCTTAAACAGAATAATTATCAAAAACCAGAGTTGTACAAAAGACTAAGATGCTGAAAAATAAAAATCAAACTTAATAGAAAAAGGCCTTGAAATTTTGAAAACTATTTGTGAGTATCAAACCCTCTGATAGACTCTGGGAATCCAGAGGAAGTAATAGCAGTTTCTCTAGTAGGTTGTTGATTCAGGCTTCAAATTAATTATAAATTCATAATTAATTATGAAGTGCTACCCCTTGCTCTTCTTTCCTGTGGCCTGAGGAAGAGACAGGTTCTCAAAAGCTCAGAGCCAATTTCCATTTTATTTTTAGCCAGTCAATCTCACAAAAGGTCTTACCTGTAACTTGGGGACTTGCTCTTTTATATTCCATTCATGTATAGGCTAATCAGCTGGTGCAGTGATCTGTGACACTTAAATAGGAAAGATGCATATAAAAAATAAAGGCAGAGCAGAAGAGACCCAAATACTCTGCAAGGGCCACAGCAAGGGCAGAGCAAGAAGGCTGTCCACACTCAGCAGCCCCTACTGTTGTGCCCTAAGAAATGGGAGCAGTCCACACCCATGGAAGAAGGAGGATGTGGCAGAAGTCTGTGGGGTGGAAAGCCACAGAACACCAGGGCATCCTGCAGAGCTGGGTGCTCATGACCATGTTTCTCCCAGCAGCATCCACCTCCAGCTGGGAAGTGAAGGGCTCTCCTGCTCCATAGTGAAAATCTGATGTGCCAAGAAGCAAATCTTCAGAGGATGCTCATAGAATCACAGAATAGTTTTGGGTTGGAAAAGACCATGGGCAGAGACAACTTCCACTAGACCACATTGTTCAGAGCCTCATCCAGCCTGGTCTTGATGGGTCTTTTGTCCTTAAACCTAAGCCACCACACTAGGAATGGCAAAATTTTTCTCTCTGCTGAGTTTCTAGCTCTCTGAGCATAAGAGCATTCAATATTATTGTTGGTTTTTTAATGTTTATTTTTTAGCCTTTCCACTAGCATACATCTCACTAAGAAGTAGTATTGGTGAGGGAAAAGGGGTGGTATGTACAGCTCAGGAGATTGTAATAATCTTTTGTTTAGGTCATTATTGAAGGATGGAGTGGTTATAGCACAGTTTTTGCTTACAATTACAAAACCAACATACTATATCTAAATAACCTTAAAAACTTTCAGTGTCCAGTAAACATTGATCTCTAATCCACTAAGTTTTTTTTTTTACTTCAGGACTGAGCAGCTTGAAATAAAATACTGTCCTATGAATCAGCAGCCTTTTTGTAGATGACAGGAACAAAAATTTTCCAACCATGTAGTATTTCCAACTTACCTGGTATAAATTAGTAGCAATTCTGAAGAAGGACAAAGTGGTTTGGATAAGTAACAGTCTGGATGGGTTGCTGAGAATGAAGAAATGGGCATTCATTTGCTAGGTCTGTCCTGTGTAATCTCAAGCAAATCACTTATTCTGTTTTAATTTTCAAGTTTAAAAGGAATATATGGAGATTCTCACGCTTGCCTAGTCTTCAGAGTAGAAATTGCCTTTAAACATATGTATGCCAGCGCTGAACAGCACACAGTCCTGGTCCTGATTGGAGCTGGTAGCTGTTACCATAAGAAAAATCAGTACATAAATCATGATGTGTAAGAAACCCATGTGGTCTGAACCCAAAGGCACGTGACCAGAAGGTGGCAATATTCAAACTGGAGGGCTGAGGCCAGCGTCCCTGTGGGTCACACACCTCGCAGCTCCCCCAGGTTACCCCACTCCTTCTGCCAGCGACATGAAACCTCCACCACCGGCTGAAATCACCTTCTGAGCCACGAGTAGGAGTAGGTAATTTAGTTTCCATGGTAATGCAGTTCTGGACCATTCTTAAACAGAAGCTGCCAAGTATGACAAATGGTAGGTGCTGATTTTTTTATGTGAACAGCTATTCACTATGAATTGAAATGAGATTGCCAAATTCACTTTCCTTGGGACTGCAGCTAGGGTCAAAAGCTATTGTTACATTCTAGCCATAGTCCAAAACTAGCACTTTAGCCACCCATTTCTAGCTGAAATATAGAAATTTTTAAGTCATAGAATAAAAATGAATGACTCAATATCAGAGTTGTCAAATAGATGAGACAGATTTACATCAAGCAATTCTAAAATGCTCTGTAGCCATGAATTAAAGGAAACATATGACAAATGACTTATTCATTCTCTTATGGGGAAGAAATTCTGTTTTAAGCTCTGCTGAATGTTGTACAGTTGCTATTATATATATGTATATATGGAATCTGCATTAGGATAAACACATGAAATTATAAGGCTTTTAATTCAACTACTTTTCTTCCATGAGCCACCACTATATAATATACCACAGTAGGTTTTGCACTCTGCTAATCTCCCCAAACAGAACGTAATTGGCCTTGGAAAATGCTGTAATACTGTAATTAGTAAAATGACAAATAAAAGAGGAAAAAGCCTTTTCATTTTAGTCTTGTTTTCCTTCAGAATTAAGCAGTAGGAAGACAGGTTGCCACATCAACTGTTATTTAACACCATCTCTGCCATAAAAGCAGCCCAAAAAGCAACTCGGTTTTCCCCAAGCTAGGGGAATGGGAGGAGGATGACCCCACCAGTCACCACCCAGCTGCAAGTGGATTCGTAGGGTGCTGCTGGACTGCCTGCAGTGCCTGCATGGCTGGGGCTGGATGGGCTCCCCAAAACTGCCCCAGCAACCCCAGCAGCCAGACAGCATTGAAGAGCCATGAGGATTTATATACTGGTCCGTCAAGATATATCTGTGGCCAGTTTGCGATCCAGCAGGCTCTGCATGGCAAACCTAGGGAAACCTAGAGGCTCCTAAGAAAGGTTCTTCTTCATATTAGTGATTCTTCCCTCTTGCAACATAACTTTGAAAAATACAAATAAGGGAACAAAACATTGTAAGCATTGTGGGAGGAAAAATATGAGACATTCCCAGCTCATTCGGTGTTGAAAAGAAAAGAAACACAGCTGAGAAGCATTGTGATGAAACAACATTTTCTGCCTTTATAACACCCTTACAAACCCTGGTACTCAAAGCCTTTTGTAAATGTTCATTAAGTTGTGCATTAAAAGAGTAGTTCCACCTGACATAACCTATCCTCTGTTTCCTCTTTGTGAAATGCCTGGAATAGATGATGCTTACCCACTGTTTGTATTTAAGACATTTACACAGACACAGTTGATAGCACCTGGAATTGAGACTTGGGCAGGTGAATGGGTTTGTTTGGGGTGACACTGGGAGTGGCAGGGAGAGAAAATTGGGGCACAAAAGGGGCACAGTGGTTCTTCTGACTCATCCCAGAGCAGACATGGACTCAGTCACCCATGTGAGCCTGCCAACCCACTCCAACAGTGCCTGACCTTGCACCATGATCCCCCCCAGCCTGCCAGGACTGGCAGCCTGCTGCCCATGCCCTGACAGTACCTGCCCTGGAGGTGCATTGGAGACACTTCAGTGCTCATTTATGATTCCCAGAAAGCAATGGCAGATCTCATGGGAGACCTGAACCCTCCTGCAGTGGAGTGATGCACTTGTTATGAGCTGCAATGAGTAGAGATTCCCCAAAAGCTGACTGTCAGTCTCAGCCGAGCAGTCTAGCAGATAGCTAGAGCTGAAAGGGGAGTTACTTTGTCCTTGCAGTGCTAAGGAAATGGGTAGGGGCTTTGAGTCTCAACCCAACAACTTCCTTAAGGATCATCCTGACATGCAGTTGCCAAAATTTAAAGGTCATAATATAATTTCAGAGAAGGTTGTTACTGTTATTTAGCAACTAATATCTGCAAAGAATAGCAAGTTTTTGTCTGGCTGTCTCAGCACCAGACACTCACAAATTCTGCATCTAAGAGGCAAGAAAAGGTGTGGATTACACCACTTCCAAGGAGTCTAACTAACACACATGAATTAATAATAGATATTAAGAGACAGGACTTCCCAAATTGCACTGGGGCCACTGCTGGTCTTCATGGCTTCTGCGAGGACTGCCAGAACCTGTTGTCACTGGTATACCAGGTCAGTATCAGACAAGCCTTCTTCAGATAACTCACATTGATGCAAAATGTTGAACAATCTGTAATTTTACTCTTTTCAGAAGTGGGGACTTTGTTTCATCTTAATGTTATGGTTAAAATGGATGCCTGTGCCCCTGCGTGCCACAGACACCTGGGAAATGAGGAACAGGTAACTGGAGAAAGCACTTACAGCCTACCATGTAATTCCTTTCCTGCTCACAAAGAGGGAATATTTGTGGCCTTCTGAAAACCAGCACTTCAGAAAGTCAGGAAAATTTGTAGGACAGTGAGTAGATACTAGAAATCTTTTCTGAGGAACCTTATTGACTATCACGAGTTTCTCCTCTATGAAATGTTCTTAAAACTTCATCCACTGCCTCTCCCCTGCCTCATCTAGACAGTTCTGCAAGAAAAAGGGAGCAGTAGGAATCTGCACACTGCTTTTCTTACTGGTGTTTTTCATTTAACTTAGCCACTGGGTTTTATAATGCAGCCTGCCTGGGACAATGCATTAATAGTCTCATTCTACCAGTGTGACAGAACAACAAAGAGCCCAGTATGTGCTGAAATATGCACTCCCATTGCTAAGCCTGTAATCCCAGCTTTGATTTTTTTTTTTTTTNAATTGCACGCTTAATTTTGTCTTCTGCTTGACTTCCATCTTTGATCAGACACTGAAGAGGATGGGCTGAGGGAAACTCATGGCTTCCTCCACAGATGATGTTAAAGGACAGTTTGTCATACAGAGTAGCCTCCATTTTCTTGGTTGTAACAACAAAATCTCTCCTTCTTTCCTGTAATTACCTCAAGAAGGACATCAAATATATTTCCCAAATTTTGGGCTGCTGCTGCCATTCTTATCTAGAGCTGCTGTGTCACCTGCTGTCACCTTTCCTTCTGCTGCAAACAAACCTCTGAGTTATGGCCCCAAAATGGGTGATCCAGATGTGAGACTCAATGCAGAGAGATTTCAGTGCCCTTGCTCACAACACCACCACCAGGGATCTCTTCTGCCACCATCCTCCAGCCTAGGAGTCACTGTGCCCTTTCACATTTGCCTGATATTTGCTTGGGGACGCTGCAACTGTGGCAGCTGAGAGCATCCATCAAGCTTTCCCAGTGCTTTGATAGAGCTTCAAAGAGTTGCCAGAGCTGCTGTTTTCTATTTTTTGCTGTTTAGAAGCTGTTTGCTAACTTTTTAATGAACTTCTCATGCTGATCACACAGCTCCCACCTTCTCTCACTCTGCAGGATGTCAGAAGATGGGCATAGGGTCATAGTCCTGGAGGTGGTTAATCAGCACCTTTGTAAGACCCTCTGGCCAGCTCACAGCACCCTGATTGAGTGAGTTGAGCCTGAGGTGAACCAATTACTGCAAAAATGAGAGAGATCATGTGGAAAGAAGGGTTAAAGGCTGAACAGTGCACAGATTTACTGCAGAGGGAAGCAGAAAGGGTAGAAAACACAGACCCAGAGGACTCAGGGCCTGTAAAATCTGATCACTCTTCTGCTCCAAGGACATTTACATTGCAAGGTAAGGAACTGCAACCAACACCAATCCGTGCAAGCAACTTACCTTCAAACTGTGTATGAGCTTATCTCACTGCTAAGGTCAACAGAAAATTCCCATTGATCTCACGAGGGCTTGGATTTTCAATTAATGCAAGGCTACTGGACTTGATGTGCAGTTATGAAGCATTTGTAATTATTAATTCATCTCTTCTCTGACTTCCAGTTGACTTCTGAAGGGAGATAATATATCACAGCTTAAGGCTGAATGTATATTTGTACTTTAATACACCATTCTCAGTGATAAAAACCCATGAACTGACATACCATACTCTTCTGGGACAGTTTAAGAAGCAGCATGAAAATAATCTTATTGGACACATAAAAATGAACTGTGAGTCTGCATACTTGAATCTAGTTACTGTACCATTTTACTTATTATTAACTTAAAGCCTGTTTCTGGTGATAATACATAACTGTAACACACTTTCCAAAGAAAAAATGCTAGGAGACAGATTTTTTGATCTTTTAAAAATTTTGTATTGCAAACAAGATTCAAATAGTCTGCAACTGCTATTTCTAGGACCCTGAGAAAACAAATCAAAACTCTCTGTGTCTCAACAAGTTGCTTTTCACAGCAATGCTGAGTATTCAGAGATTAGTTGTTCATCTCTTCCTCCCACACTTTTTAAAATCCTTACTTAAGTATTAAAATCCTGTGAACATTAGTGCTTATGCATTCAGAGTTACACAAGTCACCGGGTGCTACAATGAAGGACCAACTGCTCTAGCACAGAAAGCTTCACACAGAGCTACAAGTGAAGAACAGTTTTCTTCCCCTTTGTAACAGACCACTTGATGCCAAAAACAAGAGAGCTGTGGATGTTCCCTGGAAATCAGTGTGACCCCAGAAGCAGGATTACTAGAAGATTAGTGAAATATGCAAAATATTCAAAGTTGAACCCTGAATATTATCAAAGGCCAAAGAGATACCTGAGGAAGACCTTTCAGGGTACCAGCCAAGGAGGGAGGTGCAGGCTCAGGATTGGAGAAGTCAGAGGGATAGGCAAGTGCTGGACACAGGCCAACCAATAAGTTATGCTGGCAGCACATTTGGCATTGCTGTTCAGTTGGGCCAAGGAGAGATGGAGATCAGAAAACTCCAGGAGGCTGGGAGGTGATATTCAGATACAAGTCTGTTAGCTGTGTCATAGGGTGAACATAGGGAAGGGGTTTAGCAGCAGTATTTTGGATCACTTCAAGGAAAAAGAGTGAGAAATTGGGAAGGCCAGATAAAAAATACTCTGCAGACAAATAGGAGCAGATTTTGGAGCAGAGAAATTGTATCTTGGTCACAAGAAATAGAAGAAGAACCACTTTCTGAGACCAGTTGGCAAAAGCCCCATCATCTTTAAATAGTTGCCCAAATGTACAAGGAAGTAAGAGAAGGTGTTGGAGCATGAAAAACTGAAAAGGAGATGGTCATTTATTCAATTTCAAACCTGCTTTTTTTTCCTTCAGCATTCCTCACACAAGTATTAAGCACTAGAGAAATATAACTAGCATTATTTTTCTTGATACCTTGATTGGGTACCAATTTTCTTGAAAAGCTAGTAGCTAAAATGAATGTTCATTTCCCAAACACATCAGAGTGAAATTGGTAATCTGCACAGATGCTTTCAACTAGTCATCAGAAAGGACATATAGTTGTGAGCTAAACACTCAGATCCAACAATTATTTGTGATGTCTATTTTGCCATATTTAGACTATTGGGCTGAAAGATGAAGACAAAAGAAGAGGCTGTTCATGTGCTGTAATGGGGGAAATGGAAAGCAGCTGGCAATCACTAAAATACACAGAGGTTTTTATCATGTCATGCTGGAGTATGTAGGCTCTTGAGCAATGGTCCTACACTATAAAAATCCACTTTAAAAGGATGTATCTTGACTCTAATGCATTCCCTATGCTGTGCAAAAAAAGCAGCTATTTAGGAAAGAAATAAAAGAAAACATCAGAACATCAGAGAGTAAAATGAAAGGGCAAACTTGGGAGTCCACTCTGCCATCTAAATACCCTACCTCATACCATGTGAATGCCCTGCAGTATCCCCCATGACATCCCAGCCACTTCTCCAAAAAGGCATAGCTCGTCTCATTGGTTCTGTGCTTTCTGTGTGTACAGTGCCTTGCATCACATCTGGGCCTTTAAAGGCCTGATTCAAAGTCCATTGATTTAATCTCAGTGTCCTGAGTCAAAGCTGGAATAAACACATTCAAACATTTCTTCTTTGCTTCACCTTGAATTTCATGCATGCTCTGCCCACCAGCCAGCCTAAAAATCACAAACTGCTGCCTGTAACGCAAATATTTTGTCCACAGAACAAATGCTATTAGTCTTCATTGTCTCCACAGAAAAAGTTTTGATTTTTCCATTTCTTCTACAAACAAAATGAAGATATAATTTATGTTTGTGAGCAAAGTGATTTTACGGTATTTCTTTTTGTTGACAGAATGATTGGAATAAAATTACATTCTGTTGACAAAAAAAATGTGATGAAATGTCGCTTGTGCATGTTAGGAACAAAAGAGTTTGACAAAAAACACAGTTTGCCAATGGGACATAGTAAGCGTTTTAACAAAATTAATTCTGTCTGTCTGCTATTTGTCCCAGGAATGACATGAGAAGTTTTTCCAAATCCACTATGTCAAAATAAAATATAAAAATTTTACCTATATAAAGACTAAACACTACTGTTATGGAAGCCATTCCTTCTAGTGCTTTAAGCCATATTGCTCTAAGTCACATGTCTTTTTTCCAGAATTCAGTAATTTCTAATAGAGATGTGTGGTATCCACATGTTTTGGTACATACCCGTCCTACACACCACCATTAATTAACAGGTGTAGGCTTTCACTTTTTTTTTTTTTTTTTTTTTTAATTTATTTTTGGTAAATTAAACAATGAAGTAGAACTTTGTGATGATCAGAAATACTAGGTATGTTTAAAGATACCAGTGTTTGTTCTTGGAAGTCATCAGGTCTCTGATGGCAACGTGAGTACTCACATAATTTAATTCTTTCAAAGTCTAAGCAACAGTCTGACAGCATCTGGGAAATGTGTGCCAAGCTATTTTCTCTTTGAACTTTGATGCCTGATATCTTTACATGGACATGAGCTCATGTGAGGATGGACAGAAAGGGAGGGGAGCTCTCTTTGGTGGGCTCAAGTGAATGAGCTTAGACAAGGCTGATTTACCTTTGGTAGCAGAGGGCCTTTAGGTTAAAAGAAATTTGATGGCTCTACAGGGAGTGGGATATAAAAGCTCAAGGCTCAGAACAAAGGGAATAGACTTAAGTCACCATCATGAAATGGTTGAGCACAAAGAACAAAAAAGAGCCGCTACGAAAGGTTAAAGTGCAAAAGAACAAAAGCAAAGGTCAAACAAAATTATGTAAGCATCAACATATTAAGAACAAATAAAACAAAAAATAAAACTTGCAGCATAAACAGAGCCAGCTGCATTGATCCTTCCTTTCTTGCTGATCTTTATTAGGCCCAAAGGCTATAAATCAGTCCAGAACAAGTGACTGCTCCTGGCCAGGGTGATGGTGAGGAGCATGAGAATCTTTACAGAGCTGGTGTGTAGGACAAGCTCAAGGGACAGACTTGGCTAGTTTGGTCCCTGGGCTCTGTATAAAAGGTTGCCAGTGCTTCCAGGGCTCAGGCAGGCAGTGAAAGAAGTCAGCTTTCCTTCCAGACAGATAAAAAATGAAAGAAAAACATTATAATCCCATTAGCACTGGTGGATTTCAGTCTGATCTTCCATCGTGCAGAGGAATACCATTCCCACTGAAAGTACTGGGATTTTGGCCATACCCCACAGCATATCAGCTAGCTAGGGCATGAAGCCCCCTTAAATCCAGTAAATTCCCCTGTGGCTAAGTGAGGAGATACAAAAAGGACACAGAGAGTCTGGTGAGATCCTGCAGTGCAGACACACTTTCAAACATTCACGAGTTTGAGCTTTTCAAGTCACCGGGGCCTCATACAGTCAGAAGGACTGCAGACCTGAGTTCTGGACTTTAACATCATGGACCAAAAGAACTGTGAGCTTGGGGCCACCAAAGGTCTTGTCAGACTTTCTTCTGGCACTCCAAGGTCATGGTAAGGTAAATGATGTTTAGTTCAACTGTGTATGGGTTAAAGATCTGGAGGAGACCCATCCCTATATGGATTGGCCAGTCTGTACAAATATTAACATAAAAGAAGTGATAGACATTTACATTTGTCAGCAAATGTCTCTTAGAGTTAAAAATGCAATTAGTTGTACTGCTTGCATAAAGGCTTTTGTTCTTTTCTTCCCTCCCACTCTACTCCCCCCATGACAGTGAAAAGAAGTGGTAAATGTTTTTTCCCTGATTTTTCCCTTACAAAAGAATAAATGATATTAAAGGTTAAGAAATGTTCAAACAATCAACACACTCGTACATTGTAAAGAAAATAGCAAATGAAATGCAAAGCCTATGCTAATACATCATCCAAGTTGAGATTTTAATTGCAAAAAGTCAGGAAATGTAAAGTTATAGTTCTCGCAGTAATCATCACTCAGCCCCTCGAACACAGTCAGGATTTGTATTCCAGGGAGCGTGCGGCGTTAACTCCAACACCAGCGTATATATGCGCTCTCTGCCTTCATTACAGTTGCTGGGGGAACCATAATTCTGCATTTGCTGACTTTTGCTCAATTAATTTTTTTCCTTATTGCTGTGCTACAAGATTCTTGCATTTAATTTCGCTGCATTAAAAAAAACAAACACGTAAAACGATGAGAAGGAACTGGAAATTTCCATGGCATACTAAAGTTAATCCATTCTGTCTCTGCATCCTAAGGCTCGTGTAGGACAATGCAGTCATTTTAGAGCACAGGTACATAAATAATAATAATAGCAATACTAGTAATAGTTAATAATAATTACAATAAAAGCATATACATGGAGCTTCACCTCATTGTGAAGTGAGGGCCAAAAGATCAGGGAACTGTCATGCTCTGGACAATACCTTTTTTCAGCCTTCTGTGGTAACTACTTATACTGCATTTCTTCACAAAGAAGGCAATGCTGAGGTCCGATGTTCTCACTAAGGCTGTCTCAGGTGTGTTTCACCACAAAAGCAAATCTCATGCCCCCACAACCTGCCCACTACTTCAGTACCTCTGAAGATAATTTTGTCTGTAATCCTCTAACTATGTGCTGATGTTGGGATATACCTTCCTGGAAGTCTGCCTGGTCGATCTGCAGGAGCAGCCATAAAAGTAACTAATACTAGTGGTCTGAGAAATCATTTGGAAAACAATGCTTAGAGTAGGTATTTTCTTACTTTGTAACAAAAAGGAGTCATCAATCTCACTTCCTCTCTGACATAGATTTGAAAGCACACTTGCAGACACGCTAGTAAGGTAAGCCTCACTAGCATTTTTAACATAGTCTCTTCATTAAAAGGGAAGCCAGCAGGAGCCCCACACCATTGTGACCTCTCTTTACCCATCTCTCATCCTCCTCTGGGCTACTGAAATGTGCCCACAAGGATGTATTGGATGTTTCAAGGTCAGATTTCCAAAGTGGCTGAAGGATATGAAGATGAATACAACCCATTCAGAGTTTAAATAACTGAGCACTTGGGTAAATCCCGCTAATCCCATCTTTTTTTTAAAGCTTGTATGCATATTAAATCTATTCCTAGGAAAAGCCATCCCCCAGAAGTCACCCTTGTCATGCAAACTGTCATGCCAGGGGTTCTCTTTTTCTCACAGCAGTGGGTCTCCTCGTCAGACAAACCCATTAGCCCTTAGTAAAACAGCCCTCACTCAGAAAATGCAAATATAAATGTCTCCTGAGCTAATATATCAGTATTGTCTCTCTGATAAATCTTGGAGTGTTCTTCTAAAGTTATTCTATATTTTACAGTTTTATGTTAGCTAATGTGCAAATGGGAAACGCAGGCGCCTCCTGATCTCTGTAATGTCTCTTATAAACTCTCCTCTCTTGATGGAAAGAGTGGGATTTGTGCTGTTAGACTGGCATAGCCACAGGTGAGCACTGGCCTCTAATTTATAGACAGCTATTAGACATCCATGGTGTTTTCACATGCCATGTTTATTGCTGACAAATATGGGTTTTTTTAATCTTGCAGATGCATAAAACAGTTTCTACATATAGCTCTCGGTAGTACTTGTTAAAAAAGAAGGTGAGTAACAAATTTCTCACTGAAAAATTGAAATTTTCAAAAATATAAGCAAATCATGGCACAAACTTCATGTAGGTTTTCCAGTACCTTTCCCCTCCTCAAAAAAAAAAAAAA
>WEIU01023496.1:124275-180853 GCA_013389925.1 Aegithalos caudatus
AAAAAAAAAAAAATCGCAAATGGTTAAGAACTACCACTTTTTGTTATTCAGATCTTTCTTCCTTCCTCTTTGACATTTTTTCCACTGTAAATAGGAGAGAAATAAAATTTTAAAGAAGGAACAGAAAAAATTATGGAGAAAAATTCTCATGAACTTTTAAAAAATCCAAGTTTAGGGCTTTTCTGCTCCTTCCCTGAAATAAGTTAATTTGGTTGAACTGGAAGCCTCTAGGTCAGCCTGTTCTTTGGACTTTGAATGTAAAGAGCACATCCAGCCAAAGCTAAGAATCCAAGGTTTCTGGCAGAAAACAGCATCAGACAGAACAGATGGCAGCTTCTGATCATGCCAGAAAGAAGAAATGGTGCTGCCAAAAGTGCAAAGAGTTCATTCAGCTCTATTTAATGCTTTTTGCCAATTTTCCCCAATCGTAGTCAAAAGAATCCTAATTCTCTGTGAAATCGTGTCAAACCTATGGTTGATCCACAGCATAGTAGCACTCCTTTCACTCATTTCAACTAAAAGCATGATGATAACACATTAAAAAATTGACAGATGTCCTCTGATCTAAAAGATGCAGAAATCTTTGCTTCCAGGGGTATGAAACATGCAAATAAGACAGTGAGCCAGGGAAATAGATCTAAAATTGGCCGTGAAGAGACACACTGGTTAGCAGTCATGCAGACTTTAGACTTAGTGCCATGAAGGGCTCATTTCAGTGATAAGGAACACCCCCAGAGAGGACCCAGGGCAGTTCCACCACACCAAGTAACAAGTGCCACCTTCTTGCTCTCTCTACTGAGGAAAAAACTGAATTAGCTGAAATACTCAACAAATAGAACATCTAGATCAGAAGTGGAGTTGAACAAGCAGGATTTTGGGATGTCCTACAGGAATCAGCTCTTTTTCTTCACCATGGTTGTTTGAGAGGACCACTAGCAACCTTAGGACTATCAAAGAGGACTTTGTAGCTCAAAAGAAGGAGGAAACAAAAAAAGAAATAGAGTCCGGAGGTGTAAGATGAGTGAGAAGAGGAGGGAGGCTGTAGGCAAGGTGATCATTCGGGCTGGGTGCACCCAGGAGGAGATGAACACCAGGGGGGACACAAGAAACGTGCAATAAATTGATAGATGAGTCCAGCATACAAGTTGTCCTTTATATTCTCAGGACACACAAGATTTTCACCAAAAGCAAATGAATATCACTAATCACTACCAATGACAATGTAGACAACTTATCACAGCTGGTGCATTGAAAGGTTCACAAAAAAGTAATATGGATAATACAGATTTACATGTTAAGAGGGGGAAAGATATAAGAGACACCAGCTAGCTCCGTCAGCAACCCCATTTTGAATAAATTGTTTCTCTTACAACTGGTTGTACCTATTTTTATTTAAAATAGACTGTCCAAGGACAGGCAGTGCATACTTGTGGCAATGTTATTTGGAAACTTTCCTATCCAATTTCTGCTTCAGATTTCACTTTGAAAATTTAGCAATTTAAAAACAAACAAAAGCATCCCACAGAATGATACCAAAGGACAAAGTTATTTTGGGAATACAATTTTAATCAGTGCAGTACCAGCATTTAAATCTGCTGCTGTACTGACATCATTGGGGAAAAATAATTAAAAACAAGGAGTCCAGAGGGACTGGCAGTTTTGGAAATGAATCTACACCTGTGTCACCTTAACATGGGATTACTGCAATTCACTCTTGATGCAGAAATTGTGGGGGGAGCAAGAGCTGCCAGCTCATTTATTAGGATGAATTTCACTGTGAGTGACACCTCTGCTCTGTGATGTACATTGGCTAACAACCAATTTCCACCTGACTCCCTGCATTAGGGACTCAGCAAATTGGTAACCTCACTCTTTATTTTCACGTGAGTCCATGGTCTCGAGATTATTGTGGTGAAAAGACAAATGAAACCAATAGAATCTCTGCTCCCAAAGAGATTTCCTATGAAAACAGAGTGGCAAGGGAACAGACAGGGCACAGCAAACAATGACATGGATGACACGTGCTGACAACACTTTCTTGTCACCCAGGGACAAGAAGCAATTCCTTGGAAGCACACTTCTGCCTTATCAGTGTGTCCCAGTGTTTCCCTGCCCCAGGGACAGGCAACACCCCAGGCTGTGGCTCAACATGAAGCCAGAGCTGTGGGCAGATGTTACTGGGACCGTCCTCTGGCTCTCCAGGCAGGGACATACCCTTCAAAAGCATCTCCCATCCCATACCAGCACCTGTTTCACTTCCCAGGCACTGATAGCCAGCCTTCCAGACAGGCTAGAGGGACCCACAAGAACCTGTAAAAGTAGTACCACACTGCAGTGTAGGCAGCTCAGGGGTTGACAATCACAGCCTTTTCTACCATGTGGGCTGATAATTCTTAATCAGCTATAAAAATCAGGACAATGTTTGGGTAAACTTTATTTGCCTAAAACACTGGCTTTCCAGAGAAAAAAATCCCTCTAAAAGTATGAGAACACTCATAGTTGTCAAAAGAAGTTTCTCATTTCTTATTGCTACTTGTTGTGAGGAAAGGAATTCTTTATCCTTCTTCCTTTATGGTTTTTTTTTTCTTTTTCCTCATTCCATACCTCTGAAGCAAAATCTTTACTTTTGATATAACCCAAATCTGCTGTTCATTGTTATGCCAAGTAAATTGGATTTAAAACTGAGCCCTAGAGTTTCCTAAAATTTTCAAATCTTTTCTGTGACACTTCAAAATGAAACATTTCTCTACAAAATCCTTCTGAGACATCTACACAATTCTGAAAGGCTTGAAAAAAACCACAAGAGAAATTTAAAAATTGCATTTTGAATAAGAAAAAAATAATATTGCAACAAAACCAACTTTTCCATCCAGCAGGGTCATCACTCAACCCCGGGATATTAGCTATATTTTCTTTAAGGCATAGAAAAGCTGATCTGTATCTGCTTGAAGCAAGGTGACAAGGTAACACCACTTCTGTGAGTGAAACAAGCCATGTCACTAGGAGTGTATTTTGAGCCTTAAATACTCCTGCCAGAAGAGCTGCAGCACTTTGGCTCCCAGCAGCACACAGCAGACTGGATGCACTCAGTGCATCCCCCAGCACAGGCAGGTGATGGGATGCACTGAACACACACCACTGTGTGAACCACCACTGCAGCTGATGGGAGCAATGCTGTGTCCACAGGGGTTTGTTCCAGTGCCCTTCTGGCCCTGAAGGGCTCTGCTGCCTAGGTAGAGAGTAGTACTCAAGCTCACCTGCAGGTTTTCTTCATGGAGAGATGCAAACATCTACAACCCAACCTCTTGACAAAATGCTCTTGCACAGGCCAGCTCACAGTCTTCTTTCCCTAGTGGGAGAATTGGAGGCATTTATGTGTCTGCAGGATCCTTGGAGATATAACTGTAAGAGGCCACCTTGCTGCCAAGTACAATATCGCTGCAGCCAATAAACAGGCAGTTTTTGAGTGAGCTCATGATCATTCTAAGCATAAATCTGTCTCACAACCCCTCTGGATGATAAGGGAAAGGTGGAGACATAAAGCTAAAAGAGCTGGTGGAGGTCACTGAACAACCTGCAAGGCAGGGCTGCCATCAAGAAGCTCCAAGCTCCCATCCCTGCTGCTGGCCAGGCTGCCCTGAGCCCTGGCTGAGTGAAAGCAAAGCCACTGAACACCTACATATTATCTATAACTTGTCACATAACTACTTTGTGAAACAAGGAAAATCTCTACTGCCCTGATTCTAAGGATATTAATCAGGTTTCAGGTGATGGACAGGCTTTTAAACTCAATTTTTTTTTAAGCTAAAAGCTTAAAAGCACTCTTTTATCGAGTTCTTTCACACAAATATATAAACCAAAGCTTGGCAGAAAGTGGCAATTGTTTGAAGCCTTTGGCTTATAGTGTATGTGGAGAAGCCAGAGGTGGTTTTCCATCACCTACCATCCCTCCATCCAGGCTGAACTCCCCAGTCCCTGATCCTTGGCACTGCCACAGCAGCTGCCAGGGAACAGACTCTGAAGCTACAAACCACAGACACAGATATGAGCAAACAGGACCGGAAAAAATCAGACAGGTACCCTTTCTGCACAAACACACAACACAACTGAAAGCTGACAGAGAAGTCCTAAACTCTTGCCAGCATTATTTACAATTCACAGGAACCTGGGTAGCTGTTACCAATCTGGCTGACTTTATGTGAACTTCTGCTAAATAACCCCATAGGTGCCAGCTAACACCAAAGATTTCACATGCCACTTGAACAGAAGAGGCTCAACAGTAAGACAACGGAGGTGATGAAAAGCAAATCACCGAGTCAGTTTACTACCAATGAGCTCTATTAAGTGACTGTAATGTAGTTCATGGCCCCGGAGTAGTCACTGTCCCTCACTAATCTAATGGCAGTATTGACAAGGATCATTTACACAGCTCCCCTGAAAGGTTACCACTATTTGTCAGGACTCTGTGCTCGGGATGTGCGTGTGGCCCTCGTTTACATCCCAGGCTTGCCCATCCCAGGCAGCACCGTCCCCTCCCTGCACAAGGTCACGCTGCTGAAGCCAGGCACCGGGTGTGCCATCCCCTCAACATCTGCTAGGGATTAACAGGGACAGCACAAACCTATCCTAAGGGCTGAACTAATGCAGAGAAATCGGTTGTTTGACAGCAGTACCTTGCCACCAGGTATCAGCTAATCTGCATTAAGCCTACCCAGCTGTTTCTCGTGGTCAGTGTACATACTCCCCTAACACTACACCATATCACAGCGTTGTAGTTTTATGTCCTTGATCATTAAGTGCAGCCGCAGCTTAGTTTTACATTTTCTATCTATAAAAATCACTGGTCCCTCAAGCATCATGTCTGAGCTTTAACTAGCAAGAACTAACCCCAAGATTCTAAATACATGGATCTTTCTGGATAAAATGTCTGCTTTTCAGCCCCATTCCTTCTCTGATTTATGATGATGATGATCAGAATTGTCCAAACATCATTGCTCTATTTGGATAAAGTTTCATCTCTTCAACATCCATCTCTGTCTAGAAAATTAAGGAAAACCACAGCAACAAAGCCCCCTGATGCAGATGCAAGGAAAGACAAGAAGAGCTAATGTGGTCAATGGGCACTTTAAACCCTCTCTGTGCTTACAGTGTAAATAGATAAATCAGAGAAGCACTACTTGAAGTACAAAATTATCTTTTAAAAAATAGCTTAAATTTCTTTAAAAAGAAAAAGAAAATAAAAGGAAAAAAAAAAAAAAAGCTTTTGAAATTCTACTTATCTTCCCACCTAGATTCACAGATACAGTCAGATGCTCCAAAGGTGATGGAGGCCACTTTTTGAGATAGTCTCAAAAGAGACTTTGAGAGAGGATCAAAGGATCAGGGCAATCCTTGGGATGTAATCCCTGGGAAAGAGGAACGAGATTAGGAGAGAGGCAGCAATGGAAGCTCTCATACCTTTGACTCTCTGCAGCCTCTCAGCATTGCTCTATGCTCTCCAGGTGATATACTGCTTGAGACACTTGTGTCACTGAGCAGAAATAGGCCAGATTTGCCCCATGTTTGGAGGTGTTTGCTGGAGGACCTCTAAAGCCACTGTGTCATGGAGCTTGCTTATTCCTTCCCCAGGCATCTGTCATGTACCTGCTCCTGCCCAGCCCTAGGGCCACCAGCTGCTTCTGCAGCTCCAGGTCCACAGGTGACCTTACAGTGGAGCTAAACCAGGATCCTTGTGTTTGGTGTTTGTGATTGATTTATTTATTTATTCATTAAAAATATAAAGCAGACATGAAATTCCAAGCTCAGTAAAGGAACTTGCCTGCCTGGTCTTGGTGGGAATTCCTACTCACAGAGGGATATAAACTCTCCATATCTTCTGCACAGCTTTGGGGAAGAGACCAGGTCCTAAAGTCACACCATTTGCACCAGAGCCCAGCAATCCATGGTACTCCTTCCCAATGCGTGCAGGACAGTGATTATTTTCCCACTATTTTTACTTTCTTCATTCCCATGCCACAAGCAGCTTGCAGGGTCGCACCAAGGAGACGAAGCACAGCAAGCTGAGGAAATCCACTCAGACAGTGTTATTCTAGTGGGAGGCAGTCAGAGCTGATTCTGCTCCTACTGAGCAGCACTTAAGAATAGTCATTATGTTCAATAGACTGAGGCCACACGCTAGAAGAAGAAAAGATTACTTCCCTTTTTCCATTTTCTTCTGTTAACACAGAAAAAGATAATAAAAATAATTTCTCACTATTCCCACCATTTGCATAAATGTACTCTAATGATCAAAATATGGATCTCTGACACAAAAGCTTTTGGGCCAAATCCAACAATTAATAAAACCTTCACAGCCCAGAGGAGGATTGCCACCAGAAGAAGACAAAATCATCTGGTCTTAGAAAGTGGGACAGCTGTTGTAATGGTATCCCAGCTTTCCCTCCAGAGAAAAGTTCACTGACAGCAAAACCTCTGCTCTGTGGAAAGCAACTGAGAAGCTTTGGATACCTTGCCCTTCCTGGACCAGGGAACTGCCTGTAGGTCCTTTAGTATTGAAAACACAAGTCAAGAACAACTGAGAAAGAAGCTACTGGCTTCCAAGCACTCTAACAACCCATACCCATTTCTTCCTCCCTAAAAGGAAGGTACTCGCCTACATACGTCATGTACTGTTTGGGCTGTTACTTTCAGGAATATAAACACATCCACATCCCTCTCCAAATACCCTCTACCTAATCCACCAGTACATTTATAAATTAATGCACAACAGAGATGCTGAGACTGCCAAGTCAAAGTTTCCAAAAAGAGGAAACGCAGAATTAAACCTGGTCACTCACACGCTGTTTTGCTTCAAATACAATTTGTGCTTCATTTAGGGCAACTGGAAGGAGCTGGGTTATGCAGTGAATTCAAGTGTTGTCCATGCTTTTCCACAAAAACCATGAGAAGAAAATACAAATTAGAGATGGAAGTGATTGTTTTAATTGCTTAAAAAGAAATGTCACCTAGACATAGGACTCTCTCTAAGCCTATGCCAGAAGGGCATAGGTACTAGAGTGTTTTCAGGCCAATTACATGAGAATGGTTGGGAAATCATGTCACCTTCCTAGTTCTCCAGAGGTCAGACATGGATGGATAGTCAGCAGTGGTTATGGACTGGATACACAGCAGTGAGGGGGAATGCTCCTGGCTGTGGGTGAAAACGCCTGGACTTAATTCTGTGTTCTGTGGCCCAGGGCCTCAGTGCCTCAGAAAATACAATAAACAAGAAAAGTTACTTTCAGCGAGCTTGTGCTTTGCTTCTCAGTGGCAAAATGGGAATTGTAAGATCATGTAAAACTCACAGCAAAGCTGCAAAGATGGCAGATTAATGTCTATAATGTTTTTGGTGACATCAGAAAAATGTCCAAATAACATAAATACCAGCTCTTCACTGAGTGAAACAAGAGTCCTGTGGAAACTTCAGTGCTAGGTCAAGCATTCCAGGCTCAAAGTCCAGAGCATCCAGGGCTGGGGCCCAGGAGGCTCCCCCAGCACGGGGCCAGTTCAGGTGTGCACTGGCTGGATGAGCTCCCCCTGCTCCCAGCTGCTGCTGCTGCCCCTGCTGGGATGGCCACACTGGGCATCCATCAGCAGTGCCTGATCCCCAGTGCCAAACCTTCCCTGGGCCCGATTCAGGCTGTGGGCCAGACCTTAGGGCTACACCGAGCCACACGAGGCTGCTCAGTCTGGAAGCAGCTCTGTATTGCAGTGAACAAAAATTGACATTAAGCACCACCAAGATTACAGCTCAAGGCTAATGCACCTAAACGCATCCATTCACTCTATGCAAAGTGCTCTGAAGATGAAAAACACGAGGGTAGTATTTTGGCAGACACCAGGATCTTAAATGCAACTCTATTTTTTCCTACTTCATGCTGAAGTTGTTAAAATTCTTTGAATATTAAATGTCCAGCCCCACTTTCAGGGTTGATTTAAATGCGGTCTCCAAAAAAATGTGCTGAATATTATTCATTTCTCAGAGAATCAAAAAGCTAGAGGCCCTTTGATGGGGTTGCTCACATTTCTAAATCACATGCATACACACTAGTTAGAAGACTGACAATTATGGTTATATATGCCAGTATCTCAAACAAAAATGCAAGATGTTTGGAACTTTTCTCTTTTATATTTTTTGTGTCTTTAACCTGAATCTCTCCCTCATTATACAGCACAATACCAGTGTCTGAACAAATTAAAAAATGAAGCCCAGAATAACCAAAAAGTGAGGAGAACTACAGTCTGCTACCTTCCAAACTCAAATTCCTTTACACTCATTAATGAACACAAGGAAATCATTTCCCCCCAGTGATAAATATGGATCTCATTTTGTATCTGGGTCTTAGAAAAAGGATTCTGCAACTTCTTCAGGTAATGTTTATGTTTCAATATTATCACCTGAATTGATGTTAGTGAACTGAACTTGTAGGAGCTGACATGGAATAAACTCTGAGTCACAACACTTGCTCCTGGAAACAGCACACTTGAAGATAAAAGACAAATTTGAACTAAATTTGTAATACAGGCTTCTATATTGGAGTATTTATTCACCATTCAGAAGACCGTGAGGTACCCCTCTGACAAAGCTGGATTGCTAGTGACCCCAAACCACAGCATCCACAGTAAGAGGCTTCCCATGTTCTGCCCGACACAGTTTCTAGGCCAGCTCTCAGACCTGGCTCTCCTGGTCAATCAGAAGTTAAACATGCAAAAGTACAACACAAAACACTACAGTGCCTAACATTTTGGCACCCAAATTCATTAGAGCAAGTGGAGATTTTAACACTAATTTATACCAGGCTTATACAAGTGGGCATGGGCTCCTCTGGCTGGCATGGACAACAGGCAGGTGTGGTTCAGAAGTGTTTAACAGGGTTGTGCCTGAGCAAATATCCCTGCCTTTCAGCAGGATGTATTGATTCAAGCACAGCAATGTACTAATGTGACAGATACAGCTGCAGGATCACAGCTGGGTCTCATCTGGCCAGCTTAGACCACAGGCAGAATATATATGGCTGTCTGCATTTGTCTTTAGAGGCATCCTCTAGTTTGCATAGCTGACAGAGAGCCACCCAGATTATCTCAGACAAGTCAAGGAAAGACTCAAAATTTAAGTGCTCGAGAGAGTCTAGGTGATTCCATGCCAAAGGACATAATCTTCTGCTAACAGTGCTCTTGATCACACATGTTCTTTTGTAGTCAACACCCAAGATAGGCTTTTCCCACAAAATACAACAAGAATATGGTGCTTCTGCCTCCCCCCCGCAACTGCCTTTAATCCTATATTCTTGTGATTAACATCTTCTCAAGAGAGGTTAAAGAGTATTTTTTTGCCAAAGTCTTTTAACCCAGGTTCTAGCATTCAGCATAGCAGTCTAGTCATAAAAGTATGAAGCGGGTTTTGGAGGACTTGCTCTGTCCCTCCTCTTAAAATTGCTTTTCTTTTCTTGAAGCAATTATACATCTACTGGGGCAAAGCAAAAGTGGTTTAGCTAGGTTATATGTAAGTTCACACTCAGCTGGGGTTAGGGGCAACTTAACAAAACAAATGCTCAGCCTAAGTTGAAAAACATGAATTATTTTGAGAACCTGTGTCCCAAAACACCCTGAGGTGGAGTAATTAGGCTTTCCTGGGAGAGACACAAGCAAGTCTGAGTGCCAGCCCACAAGGAAGGGACTTAAATGCAAGTTTCTCGTATCTCTACGATATTGGTGTCACTAATGTGATAGTCTCCCAGTGAAGGACAGTGTGAGTATTCTTTGCCACTCTCCTGTGCATGGGGAGGGGAAGACTCTGGAAGTGCCTCGAGAACAAGATTCAGTCTGGAAAGAAGCCAAGCACCTTATTTGTCACGCCAGCAAAATCCCAGTATGCACTGAGATTCAGATCTACAAAAGTTTTAGCTCACCTCTGAGTTTGCTGCTGCCACCCATGTGCCAGCCCTGCCACCACCCAGCCAAGACCCAGCAGCACAGAGCTTGCCTGAATTCTCCCTCAATGCTTGCTTCCTCAGTGCCCTGATACTGACTGTCTGCCCTGAAAATAAGCAACATTAATGATAAACTTGGGTTCTACCTGGCAGGGAGGGACCACAGCAGCTTGCAGATACAACTCATCCGGCTGGGATCACCTTGCTTTTAGTAGAGCAGGCAGGCAACCTTTCTCCTGTGTCAGGGACCTATGTATGTGTGGCTGCCTGGCACAGGGAGATCACAATCCAGCACCCCACTTTTTCACAGCCATGTGTTTTGGGGTACAGGCAATCTCCAGCTTTCTCTGCTATGCTGGGCACATTTGGCTTGAGCACAGATATGAGGGAGAATGTTGCTCCAGTCCAGCACTGCAGACAATCCCTCAAGGTTCAAAAGTCTGTGTGTCTGTTTACATTGAACAATATCATCAGATAAAGTGTGCTGTTTTTCATCTCTCCTGTGCTCTCTCTCTTACTCTGTGGTCTGTGATTTTTGTACCCCTTCTGCTCAGTGTCTGTCTGAACAGAAACAGGAGGCACCAAGAATAGCCCTCTAATCTCTACTCACTTCTTATCCTTCTGATACCTTCAGAGGGAATGGAGGATGCCTTTGCATTCTTTTCATCCTCTGCCCAGGCATGCTCATTTGAGGCTACATCTCTGTTCTGCAGCAAAATGTGTTAATAGCTTGTTTTGTTTTGTTTTCCCATAGTGACAGAGTTTTGTCATATGATGGTGTATATCATATTCTTCATTTTTGGTACCATCTTCTATTCAGGTCCACAGCGCCACTCATTATGCTGGTTGTTTCAAATTTTAAGATATTTCTTCTGCAACTTTTGGAGTTTTCATTTTAAGATGCTTGATTCCAGGGATGAATAATTTGCCAGGGAACAAAAGAAGCAGCCAAGAACATGGAATTTGGCATTGACCCAGCCCTTCATTCATAATAAAACTTTTAAAAAATCAGCTATGACTCAGCACTGGCATAATTCACAAACCAGAAAGACTTGCTTCCCTACTTTACCATTGCATTAGTAGTACTTAATCATAGCAAATAACATAGTGGATATTTTATTTTTGAAACCATATGCTGCTGTGTTCATCTCCTGAAATTGCTGTAACACATGGCCTCTCATTTAAAATATCCTTGTCAGATATAATTGGCAAAAGTCATCAGATGAAGCTCACGTCATATAATTAGATGTATTATATTAGGCTGAATGCGTTTCTTTGATAGTAATGCCAAAACATACACTCACAAGGTGTTTTAAAATACAAACAACTTCCATGATCTTCTTGAGGCAATAACTCTGATTCTCTGTCATTTCATTTTGGCAACAATCTATTAAAAATATGTTGGGCAACTTGTTTGGGCCCTTCTAAGCCTCCTCATCCAAACACACCTGTTGTTGCAGATCCCTACACCCACACAGCTCAGCTCAGCCCTCTGCTCAAGCACCTCCATGGGCATGGGACGAGGAGGGGCTGGAGATGAGGGTCTGGGACACTGCTCCCCACCTCCAGCCTCACACTGGGTGTTTGCAGTATTACATAGCCAAACCACTGCACAGATTTGCTGTTCTTACAAGCTCCCCAGTTCTTACAGGCCAAAGATCCAGTCCCCAATCCTTTGGATGCTCATCCGTCTCATTAGAAAAGAAGTTACTTTCTTCCTTGCACAGTATTGCTAATAACCTTGAAATGACTCTTTCTTACCTAGTGACACCAGGCACTTCATCTACAGGGGAAAGGAAACCTAAGTTTTACATTAAGGGAAACACCTTAACAAAAAAAAAATGCAATGGCCACACAGTGACTCACTGCTTCCTGAGGATATTCTGGTTTTTGAATAACAGCGTGGGTGTGGATGTCTGGGGTTTGGGTGGGTTTCTTTAAGTTAACGATCTGAAGACGCCCCTTGGTTTACTCTGTGATGCTCCTGGCTTCCTGTCTGTGTCACAGTAGAGATGAGTTCATGATGCCTTATGTGCCTCAGTTTCTCTAGCACCTCTGTTGCAACATTGGTACTAGGAATTGAATTGAAATACTGGTAGGAAAAATACAGCCATCTATTTCCAGAGTTATACATTGCTGGGCTGTATTCACATACAGGATTTTAGGACCAAAAAGGCACATGCCATCTCCTTTGGCTTCCACCTTACCAGAGTAAAGCTATTATTAGTCTGCTAGCTTGTTTCCCAGGAAAGACTTGCCTACTCTCAAGGTTAATTATTCAAGCAAGCAATCACACTCCTCACTGACCCAGTTAGGCTGCTGGAGAAGCTGGGGACAATTTCTTACCCACACAAGTGGCCCAGCACACGCAGTGGCCCTGCTCGCTGTGTCCACCCAGGAGGTGCTGGTCCCAGCAGGCTCAGCTATTGGGGGTCAACCCACAGCTGCCCTCTGCTGCAGCTGCCTGCAGGATGTTTCTGGGACACACCCACAGATGGTACTATATTATATGCACACAATAAAGTAGGGGGAGAATTCAAAGTTTTGTCACATTCCTCCAAAGCTGAATATATTCAACAAAGATGGTGAAGGGCCTTGAGAAGAAACCATGTGAGAAGCAGCTGATGTCACTTGTACTGTTCAGCCTGGAGAAGAGAAGAATTAGAGACCTCATTGCAGTTACAACTTCCTTGTGGGGGGAAATGGAGGTACAAGCACTGCTCTCTTCCCTGTGGTGACCAGAGACAGAACCCAAGGAAATGGTCTAAAGCTGTGTCAGGGGAGGTTTAGGTTGGATATTAGAAAAAGGCTCTTCACCAAGAGGGTGGCTGGACACTGGAATAGGCTCCCCAGGGCAATGGTCACAGTACTAAACCTGACAGAATTCAAGAAGTGTTTAGACAATGTTCTGGGACACATGGTGTGACTCCTGGGGAGGGTGCTGTGCAGGGCCAGGAGTTGGACTCTATGATCCTTGTGGGTCCCTTCCAACTCAGCTTATTCTGTAATTCTGTGATTCTATATTGACAAGGTCTGCCTATCACTCAGGTTTTTACAGCTAGACACATATTCAAGGATCAAATTATATTCAGGTGAGGAGTAATATCACATAGGGACAAAAACATGACACATTACCTTGTCTGACTTCAGAGGAAAAATTACTTACTTTCAAAGACAAACTTCTTCCCTAAGAAAGCACAGATTTCTTTTCAACACAGCCTGGCTCCCTCATCCATGCAAGTTAGACTGATTCATGTCACAGATATAAGAATTACACAAAATTAGGATGGTTTGTCCCATAAGAAATTCTAATTCATCCTAATCTGATTTTATCAAATCGGTAAGCAAACTTGAGTTTCCAAAATGAACACTTAGACACAGAAATATGGAAGTGGCAGGTCCCAGAATGGGCAAGCTGGAAGTTCCAGAGCACTGTACTGGCTGGCCCCTGTCCCCTGCAGTGGCTGCTGATGCTTGCAGAGCACAAGCACTCTCCATCTTCCCCTGGTCCAGCCATCTGTGACTTATGCTTCAGCACCTGAGGGATGCACTGCGTTTATTTACTACAGAGAGACTGACCTTTCCTTTCTCATTTAATACCTTTGAGACCATTTATATTCTTCATCTCCATGTCATTCAGTAAGAATCAATTCTACATAATTACATACAGTGTGGAACAGATTTTCCTTGTGTTTATACTGCATTCTATTTAATAATTTCTGTGGGTGCCTCTGAATCTGTTAAACTAAGAGAACAGCATGCAATCTGCATAAATTTCTCTCTAATATCTCTAAGGTTTTATAAAACAATGCATTATTCCATTCACGGTACTTTTTCTTTCTTTTCCAAGCCAAAGAGTGCCCAACTACTGTGAATGTATTACAGTTTTTGTTTTGAGTTGGGTTCTTTGTTTGCTTGTTTTGGATTTTTTTCTTGATTTTTCTGTATCTTTTCTTGAGTTGGACTGACCAGAACTATTTTTAGTATATGACATGGGTTAGTGAATTTAAATAGTAAAATTATTATATTCTTTTTTTTTTTCATCATATATAATGTTCTACTTACCTTTATAATTCTTCTGAATAGTAATATGACAAGTATCTGAAAATCATCTGCAATATTTCTAAGGGGTTTCTTTGTCTAAATTGCAATAACTGAAAGAGACCTCCTCATTATACACTTAAAACAAAGGGTGTTTTATTTAGGTTCTGTTTTCCTCTATCCTAAATAACTGTGAATTATCTGGAAAGGCCATCATCTTGTTATTCACCTGGTCTTTCTTGATTATTTGTGATTGTGTCTAACACAAATCCTAGGATAGGTTGAGTGAAAATAAAATGAATGATAATTTCAAATAATTTTAGTATCTTTTCAGGATACTGAAACATTTCTTAGTTGCACCTTTCAATGATAATCAGCTTTGTGATTTTCTCAAATTAAATTTAATGTTTGTGAAATTTAACCAACCCAAACCCTTCCCTCGCTGCTGTCAGTGTCCAGCTGTATGTGTAACATGGTGCCCTGTTGCCCTGTGGTGCACATCTCTTAGCAGCCTGACCCTTCCCAAACACAGCCAGATGTCCAGTGATACCAGGGGCTTTGTTAAAGGTTTGCTGTTTCATGACATTTGTGTTGTGAGTTAAGTCCAATCCTGTGGTTATCACTCTGGGGCATACTAAATACAAAAAGCTAAAGTGAAACAAACAAACAAACAAAAAAAATTAAAAATAAGAAAAAAAAAAAAATTTCAGGGTTTTGTACATACAGAAACTTTAAAACTCTCACATGCTATGAGATATCTTACTCATTCATCTCTGTCCCTTCTTAAACAAGCTGCCTGTGTGAAAAAAATTACACCTCTCCCAATACCTTCCAAAATAAGGAAACTATTATTTCATGTGTGCTTATTTGAAACTAGCATTGCTTCCTGAATTCTTGGTGAATGGTTTTATTTTCCAGCAACATGAATGAGCACAAGTCACAAGAAAAGCCCATGACCCTGTGGCAGTGACAAGGCACTTCTGGGCCCTGTTAGCCAGGGATGTGATCAGCAGTTCCCTCACTGCCAGAAATGGAGCCTTGCCCTGTGTGCATAAAAAACCCCAGAAACCCAGCCAATATGCAGCACTGAGTTAACCATTCCCTCACCCCAGTCCTCTCCATTGCTCTCCTCCTCAGCTCTGCTTCCAGGTTAACATGTAAACCCCAAATTTCTAATGCTGGTGCAGGTATTGGAACTGGATATCTGCTCACACAGGGTGCAAGGCAAAAGGTATTAAAAATTTAATTTTTTGATTATGATGTACTGGGGAGTTTTCTGGCAAGTTAACAGCCCAGTAACTATGGAAGGCAAACTGAAATGTAATGGGCCATGAGTACAGAAACATTTGGCCATGCAGAGCCTTTCAACACATGATATCAGCTAGTGGTTTAGATTGTTATTATTTTATTATTCTTAAAAAAACCCCTTAATGTTAACTTTATATGCAAGCGATTGTTTGGAAGTGATAATAATGTATGTACCACTGTAAAAGGCAGTTAATTTATTCCCAGACACCTTTCCTCCCTGCAGTCAATGTTACTCCTTCTTCAAGAAAAGTGACATGCTGACAAGGCCTGGCTAAAATGAATGCAAGAACTCCCCGTTGTTTCAACAGGAGCAGACTTCACCTTGCCCAGGATCTGGGGAAGAGTTGGCATCAGCCTTCAGATTAAAATTCAAGAGTTCCTGGCTCTCCTTTAAAGTGCACATTATTACCATGCTCCCTTGCTCACAGCCATCCATCAGCTCTGCCTATCCCACAAGTGCTTTGTAAAGGCTTCATCTTTGAGAAGCAAACTTCTGTCTTCTTATCCAGTTTCCACGTGAGGAGTATTTGAGCACCTTTAGCAAGTTTCTGTCCAACTTTGGCAGCCTCTCTTGGAAGCCACAGAGAATTAATCACCTGCCAAGGAGAAATTAATTACTTTATTGCTGCCTCCCTCATGTGTGATGGCAGAAATTCAAGCCTTTGGCTCCACCAGCAGCAGCCACATGCCTGTTTCAAACTGCTTCAACTGTCCTGCACCACCTCTCCACCTTCCCTCTGCTTGCAGCTAAGCTCAGGCTATTTTTAGCTGGTTTTAGTGATGGAATATGCTTGCTTTTCCCCCTGCCCTTTCTGCCAATGAGGATGCACTGAGACTAATACAATCTTCAGCTCCTGGGTGAATTACTGTGATTGAACTGCATATGGAAGCTCTGCCAAGGCTTCATCTTCGTGGCCATGGGATAGATCCATCTCAAGCAGAAGGGAGAGTGCCCTGGGGGTCTACTCACTTCTTTCCCACTTATGCCCAGTCCATTTCAAAAACTAGGAACTTATCAACAAAGTTCAGCTGTAGCAGAGACCATATCTCCAGCCGCAACTCAGCTAGCAAAGGATGCTCCATTGGCAAACAGAGATAAAGTATGCTTAACTTGTGAGTTCAGTTGCAAAACAAGAAACTCAAAAAGACTAGAAAAATTCAGAATTTTTAGGAAAAATATTATATCTGTCTTCCAAAAAATAAATGGATACCATAACTGTATTAGTCCTTATTTTATGTCATGTATTTCTGTCTCATATTTTGTATACTCCGTTAGGATCTCTGTTGTTTTGTTGGGGTTTTTTGTCCAAGGGGTCTATGAGAGTGTCTGGGAAAAGTTTAAGCTAATAAGGTGCATACATCAGCATGAAAATTTGTAAGAATATATAAAATCAAAAGGTTTGAAACCCCTTAATATATACACTATGCATACACAAATGAATGCAAGCACATTATATATTCAGCATTCAAAAAACATAATGTACTGGGACAGATGTTGCCTGTGTCATCTTAATTCAGTGTCCTTGTGTGCTTCATACAAATTTTAATTATATAATCACTTTCTTTTCCTGCACAAACCTGCTGTTTTAAATTATAAAAAAAATAATTCTGAAGATAAGTTGAAGGTGTGTAAGCATGTTGGCTATCATCCACAGGACAATTCCTGATTTTTAGTTGAAGAAATTAGGAGACACATAGTGAGTCAAATGTAACTGGGTTTGATGAACTTAATCTTATCTTGAACAGAAAGGACTGGCAGAGTTCAGGCCACCCCTTACCCTATCTCACTGGAACTGACTTTCCAGGTTTCTTGCTGACTAGACCAAAGAACATGATGTTAACAGAAAAGAGGAAATCGAAGGAGGAATAAAAGAATATTTTCAGCTCCAGATAAAGATGTTTGGAACACAATGAAGTACATCACTTCGACACCTGGAGAAGAGTTCAGTAGCCTCTGCTCCAGTCATATGAGTGTTGGCCACAGACAAAAGGGACTGAGACACTCATAGGAGCACAAATACACTCCAGTTTATCTTGTTGAAACCTGACAACTAAATCCTTAGAGTAAAAACTTGAAAATCCCGGTTAACCTTCAATTTGGGAAGGGTTCAGTGAGCACAAATTTCAGGAAGTGGTGCTCTGTCATTTTCCATTCCTAGATCACAGACAGATGAGAAGCAGATGCCTTGAGTGTCCCAACTGCACAAGCACAACCAGCCCAGCTTGGGCAATCACAACAGTGTGCAGGGTGCTCATTTCCTCAAGCACCTCCCCAGCTGGATGTGCTGGGTTTAGAGTTAGCTTACTTCACAGGGGCTGGTATGGGGCTGTGTTTTGGATTTGTGCTGAACACAGAGCTGATAATATAGAGAAGTCTTTGTTATTGCTGAGCAGAGCTTACACAGAGCCAAGGCGTTTTCTGTTTTTGCACTGTGACATTGGTGAGGAGGCTGGGGCTGCATGGGAGGAGACAGAGCCAGGACAGGTGATCCAAACTGACCAAAGGGACATTCCAGACCATGTGACATCATGCTCAGTACATAAGGTGGGAGGAAGGAAAAGGAAGGGGGGAATGTTTAGAGTGGTGGCCTTTGTCTTCCTAAGTCACGGTTATGTGCGATGAGGCCCTGCTCTGCTGGGGATGGCTGAGCACCTGCCTGCCCATGGGGACCAGTGAAATAATGCCTTGTTTTTCTTTCTTTGTGTGTGGCTTTTTCTTTCCCTATCGAACTGTCTTTATCACAACCCACGAGTTTTCCAGCTTTTCCCCTTCTGATCCTTTCCCAGATCCCTCTGGTGAGGCAGTGAGCGAGTGTGGGGCTCGGCTGCTGACTGGGGTGAAACCACGACACTACAAAAATCTGCACCCATAGACTGCAGAGTGAAATGTGCTGGGTGTCTCTTGGTCCCCACTTCAAAGTGTCCTGAAGGCATTTTAGATGTCACTTTTCATGCTCAGAACAAATTGTATTCACATGAAAGGAATTCTGCCTTACATCTCAGTCTGCCACAGAAAAACTGATCAGAGAATAGAAACTGACTGTTGCTTAGGCCATTTAACAGATATAATTATGTGCAAACAGAATTATATGCTTGGTTCTTTGGAAGTTTTAGTTTCACAAAGCTGGGAATTGTTATGCAAAAAATAACCTGGAAGAGGTAATTTCAGTTAAAAATTTTTCAATTTTACCTGGGAAATATTCAAGAAAAGATATGAAAAAGACCATAATAAATAGATTTTATTACATATAAATATATATACATATATACACTATATATATATAAAACAATCCAATGAACAAAATAGTGTGATTAACATGTCAACCTGCTTAAAAAGAAGAGATAAGACAGTCTTATAAATATGGATAATAATTTTAAAGGGCTGAAAGATGAGAGCAACAAATACATACCAGTTAACCATTAAGAACTGTAGAAAGGTTAGCAGCAGAGGCAGAAATACTCAAGAACTGAGATCAGGGCACAAAAGGTTAAGCATATGGAAATTAACTGGTCCAGCTAACTTGTAGTCTCAAAGTGTTAAAAGCTGGTGGAGAAGGTCATCAGACCTTTAATATTGGTTTTCAGTACAGCAGTCATTAAGTTGCAGCTACCTGGCAGAGAACTGATGCTACCCAGTGACTGCAAGAACAAATGGGCCATCCTGCTGCTCTGACACAAACCTCAGGAGCACCACAGAAGAGCAGATAAAAGATCTGAGTTGAAGGCTAATAGTAGAGGTAATTGCAAACAACAGGTTTATGGAAAGCAGATAGTACCAAACAATACTGAAAACTTTCAAAAATTGGAAGTTTTGTTAATAAAGCCTCCACTTCTGAAAAAAAAAATCTTGAATTTCTCTAAGATATTCAGCATTGAGTCACATAAGAAGCAAGAGGGAAATCAAACCCAGGTTCACATGATTAAGTGAGAAAGGAAGTTAGTTCTTTGATAGTTTAAAAATTATACAGAAACAGAGACATCAATGTTTCTAGTGTGTCTTCTCTGAGGCTAGGTCATAGCTCTGTGCCATTTAATATTTAAATGAAAAAAACCTCAAACATTTTAAGGGAAATAACAAATATTAGAAGAATATTGTATAATAGAGACTAACTGTTTCTCAGTAAAGGACTATGTAGATAGAGGTACAGATAAATAACTATTTTTTAAAGGAAAAGGAAACATCAAGCGGATAAAAATGAGAGGGAGCGTAATTTCAGTGAAGAACTGATGAGAAGGAGATCAAAAGTATCTTCCCAGGACAAGGACTTCAGTTCTCAACAGAACTGCAAAAGCAGTCAGACAGCAATTCACCCTTGGGCGACTTCTCTTTCTTCCAGGCCAAAGCAAGAGGAGTAGGTGCTAAATAGATGAAGGCAAGAGAAAAGAAACAAGCTTTCATTTGGTGTCACTGCAAGGCAAACTGAATACCTGCTTTGAAGGAAATGTATAAATTTTCAAGAAGTAAATCCACCCCACCCACAGAGAACGCCGCTCTGGAGAGGTCTGGTGCCGGGCACTGGTCTGTCTCATTTAGTAGAGCAGTGGCAGGGCTCTGGCAGGTGCTCCTCAGAAACCCTTGTGACAATTGTACATGTTCAACACTCCAACAGGGAGACCCTGTCTCTGCAAACTCTTACTTGGCAAACAAGTATTTCACTTGAAAAATGCAAGAAATTTGGATGGTGTAAGGAGATGCATGATTTCGGGCCAAGGGGTAAGCTAAGAGAGTCTAAGCAGCATTGGAAAATGTTAGGCTAAAACTAGAAAAAAGTAATTTAAAAGAAATATTACCTCTTGGAGAAAAAAAAAAACCCAAAAACTACACAGACTGACCACATCAATGATCCAGTCATCTGTAATATACCTTCTCCAACACAGATGAGACAAGTACAAGAACACCCTGAGATCCTGAACTACAGAAAAATCACCAACCACAATTCAACTATCTAAAAAACAAGCTTGTGAAAAGTGGTCAGTGGACATAATAAATACCTTTTAAGAGTCTGAACAACAGAACATAGAGCTCTAAAACTGAGTGACTTTAACAGCAGGTGGAAAACACAGTCATTCACAGATGTCCTGAAGGATGGCATTGGCAGAGCTGTTTTACAATTGCATGGCCAAAACTAGAAACCAGAGGGTTCTCCACTGCTTTGCAGGTGCTATTTAAAAAAAAAAAAAAATTAAAAAAATCCACAAAAAAAAACTTCCCAAGCCCTTGCACCTATCCACTCATCTAGGAAAAGCAGCTGTGCACACAGTGAGGGCACCAAAAGGTTGACGTGCTGCCTGCAGCCCATGTAAACTGAAACAAACCACAAAATGCTGTTACTTCTGAAGGGGCCTGGCAAACCTCATTTTACCACAGAAATACAGAGTTTATTTTTCAGCTTCAGATGTACAATTTGAAAATTGAATGCAAACCTCAGAAAGACTCAATTGTTGCAGATACACTCTAAAGAATTAGAAATATGCTGTGGAGAATAGACAACAGCTAGATATCAATCAGATTTAAAAAAAAACCAAAACAAAACAAAACAACTGCCACAAGTCAGGTTTCATGAGAACTCTGATTTTGAAAGCTACTGATATGGTGCGACCCTGTAGACTTTTGGCCCTATTTTCAGCTCAAAGAAATAATCTCATAATCTGAAGAGAAACAAAAAAATAATATATTTGAAGACATGAAGGTAGTTAACTCTGAGATACCATGTTATTTTAAAATTATGAATGAAGATTTTTTGGAGTTTAAGAAATCTAAGATGAAGAGTTACCAGGATGAAGATGGTCAGGTTTGTTGCATTCAACAAGCAAAGCAAAAGAGCAATTTACTGAGTGCTCTTTTTGTTGGTTTTGTTCTGGCATAGTGTCCATACCCCCAGATCCAAATCCTGCTCTTCTTCAGTCTTCCTAAGAAGCTTCTCCCACTCTGAGAGTCTGAAGTTACTGGAGAGAGGGCATGAGGTGAGCAGGATGGAGTCTGGTCTCAGTTCAGGTGCCTCACTGGACATACATGGAGCACAAGCAGATTTACACACTAGCCTTGCATAAATCTCCACCAAGCCTGCTAGCTTTTCCAAAGTGTTCTAACTCCCAGAGTCTTCAAAAGTTCCCTCTTCAAATACTCCTTTTTCATCAGCAGCAAAATTTACTTGCTGCTCTTTTTCATCTTCCCTCCTCCTGTGAAGAGTTTGGACTGAAGCATGTCTCCTGGAAAGCACCTGATGAGAACAGCAAGCCTGAAGCACACCAGCAGCAAGAAGGAGGTCAGCCCAAACCTCAGCACATTTCCTTCCAGCCAAAACCACCCTAGAGAGTAAAATGTCCAGTCTGCTTGAAAAAACCATTTCTCTTTACAAGCAGTTGCAATGCAAAATAGTATGCCATAGAGGGAAGGAAACCTTTTAGAAAAAAAAGATTGACTTCTGGAATTTATTTAGGTCTACACCAGTGGGACTTTCTCAGAGGGAAGGAAACTTTTTGTGAGCTAAATGTTTACCTCCTTTGTGGGAGCAGCAAATTATGTGTTTACTCCTTCAAGCAGCAACAGAAGGAAATACACCTGTTCCTTCCAGATTGTCCCTTATTTTTTTGGCATGCAATAACTTGAAAATGGCTCCAGTGATCTGCCACAGGAGGGCAGGAGGTTTGATAAAACAGGTTGAAGCATTTGTTTCTTAAGTACTGAAAAACCCCAAAATATTCAAAGGTAGTTCTGGCTAAGAGAATATAATCCTTATTTCTGCATTTTATTATTTCTGGTATTGATCCTGCAGAATATTGAAATTAGACTAAAATAAAACCTGATGAAATGTGAGTAAAAACAAACATGCCACATGTATTTGTGAAAAAGCCTTAAATCCTGAATGGCTGCACCTTTCCTCACGGGGTAAGGGATGGGATCAGAGAAATATTATTCATGGCCTGATCCATTGCTGCCCTGTGAACCACCCAGCCCCAGTTCCCACCCCTGGGAAGGACAGGGTGATGGCAAGGGCATCTAAAATCCCATCCCTGGTCTGCCAAGTGCAAACCTGTGCACTGTCCCCACAAAAAAGGAGCAGGGAAGGACTGAGGGGTGGAGACAGTTTAAGTGTGAAACCTCCCTTGAGCATCTGCATTTCTCTGGTGGCACCTTGCATCAGCTGTCATTAAGTCACCACAGCCTGGTAGATGACATTCAGTATATTTATGTATATGGAAAGCCACAGCTGGATTCAAACAAATTTTTCTACAAAAGTGATGGGCTGAGAGCAGAGCACATTAAACCTGAGGGGTTAGTTCACAGTCCTGTGGAAAAAAAATCTTTTTTTTTTCTCAGTATCCATCCAAAAATACCATCAGTGTCAGAAATGGTGCTGGGTTATGCTCAGCCCTGGCCAACAAATCTGCCAAGTAAAGACACAGATTTAAAAATATAAAGGCCTTATGCAAAGGAGCCAGGCTGAAAGGTGGATTGAAATTCCCTTTTGACCCTACACTCACTGCACACCTCCTAATCCCTTTGGAGTGTCAAATGCCTCAGCCCTGGGAGGTGGAAAATGGTAGCTCATCCTCTGGGCACATCAGCACTTGATGGAGGTACAGCACTGGCCCTGCCACAGCCAACACCCTGCACAGAGAAACAGCTTATACCAGCAAAAAAGTTGTTTTGCTGGTAGGAATTAAACCACTTCACTGAACAGATTACATTATAACAACAAAAAGGCCTTTTGATGGTAGGACTAAACTCACAGTAGGGATTTTACTGTAGTAATTATACTATTGCCATGCCAGCAAAACTTTTTAAGCATAGACTGACTCCCTGCATTTTTTATCTTTTCTGTTTAAAAGGTTACACAGAGACAGAAGTTAAGAAATGGTTTGGTACCAGGCATGGAGAACTGTCTTAGCCCCCTAGAAGGCAATTCATCTTGCAATGGAGAAGGTTCCCAAGAGCAATTCCCACAGCAAAGGAACCACAGCAATACAGCAGCTCTGGAGCTAGGGTCCTTAAAGTTGGGGTCCAGGGCATTTGCAGGTGTGCTCAGCTTGCAAATAATTTTTTGGATTAAGACTTTGGTTGTGGTGGTTTTTTTAGAGTACCTTTTTTGAATTGTTTGTATTTGTGGTGTTTACAAATTGGCAGAGAGGGGGTAGATATTAATTCTAGGGAAGAGATTCTGCAGTGATGAAATGGTGTGCATATGCAGATCAAATCAAATTGTAATCCTTTGGGAAAATCTGGCATTTAAGTGCTCCATGCTCTGGATGTGCCAATTCAATAGCATACATGCTTTTTATATGTAATGTAATGCAAGAATAAGAAACTTAAGACATACTTAAAGAGGAAAAAAAAAAAAAAAAGGGTGGAGCCCCCTGGCAACAGCACTAATCCCTTTGAAGGCTCTGGCATCTGCTGAGTCAGGCACTCCCTCCCTACATTTTAGTTTACAATCAGCCACTGAGTCACAGCAAGTTCCTGACTTCCCTGTTGGACCTACAGTGTCATGAACTACAGCTGCACATTTTTAGGGATTGGATCCTTTTATTTAATCTCTCTGTTGTTTTTGTTGTTGTTGCTCAATTACAAATAAACAAATATTGAATAAATAAATTAAAAGAAAACAAAAATAGAAGACTTCTGAGCTGTCAGCTCGGAGTACAGCTGCAAGAGACATGTTCCCATAAATGCTGTCCTCGAGCCACAAAACACACTTCATTCTTCATGAAGTCCTTGGAGCTGGAGAGGCATTTTGCAGACCTGCCATGGGATCCCCACGTGAAGCATCTGGAGGTAGGATTGCATTAGCAGAGCTCTCTGCCCTGCTGGATAGACCTTGCTCCCTAGCAGCAGACTAATTATCCAGGGTGGAGCCCCATTTTGATATAAATCCGTGCTAGCCTGGATCTTTCTACAGTGCCACGCAGACACCGGGATGTGGCCTGGAGCCAGTCACCAATCCTGCCTTATTTCCTCATCCAAAAATTGAAGATGTAGTCTGCCTGCCAGCAGAAACTCCCATTGTGAAACTGAGTTTGCTGATATTTGCAAAGCATTAAAAGGTGTGTCTTAGTGGGGAAAAAAAGTGTCCGATCGCCAGGTAGGTCATAGGAGTAAACCCGTTTCTGATTTTAGCAGACAAAACAGCAGTAAGCAGCATTTCACATGCAGAGAGTTGAGCTAGGATTCCTCTTTAATCAAGCTAAATCAGGTTTCATTCCTGCTCCTGCCAATTATTTAAATCCCATCTACCCACAAAAGCCTCCAACCCTGCTGTGGTGGAGCTGTTGACTCACATTGTTTCTCAAACAGGGGTTACAATATACAGGCCTGCAGTCATCACTGGCGTGGAGAGGGAGTAGCTCCATGGGAATGTGTCCGTGCATCCTCTGGCACATCCCTGGGCTGCTGTGGCACGTGCCAAGCCCACAAGGGGATCCCAGAGAAGTTTCCTGGTAAGAATTAACATAGTGGGTTGGGCACTCCAGCCATCAGTGGACGTGCCACTAGAAACCTCAGGAGAGCGTGATGCAGGTAAAGCCACTGAAGCACCTGGGTTACCCTAGAGGCATCAGGATGACCCTGAGGCTTGTCCAGTGCAAGGAGATTAGCTCTAGGCAACTCTGCATCAAAATATGCTCTGCATTAACCCATGCCAGGGAAATGAAACCACGACCCCGTCTCTGTGCGTTGAGAGAACATGAGAGGGGAAATGCTGAGAAAATGCAACGTGACTGTTCATGGAAGAATGATTTCTGTCTTTTCTTCAAAATGTTTCTAGTTTAATAAAAGCATCAAAAAACTTAGCTATTAAGATCTCCTTTGCTCCTCAGCAGTGTTTCTATCTCTAGGCAGAACTTGATATCTGCTTAACAGTGCAGAGCAAATTTATAGGACAGCTTAAGGTAGGAAATAATGAATTCCACTTCAGCAACTGATAGCACATAATTGTGTGTAGCTACAGTTTGTCACACTGAAATGCATGATAATATGTAAGCTCTGGGGACCAGTTCTTATTTTCCTCTTATTGTTTAAAAAAATAGAAAAATTAGAAATATTAAAAAATGGAAACATTTTCCATTAATTAAGTCAATTCCAGTTCAGTGAGATTCTCTGTTACTTTTTAACATGTACTCTTAACCTGTGTTTTTATAAAGTAATTTTGTGTGCTTCTTTCCCATTTTTCTCCCACATTCTTTCTGTATTTTTTCTTTTATTTCCATGTACATTACATGAAAAGCATGCATTTCTTTCATCACATTATTTTCTACAACTTTTCAACATTTCTTCAGCTTTGTAAACATTACAGAATGTCAAAAGAAAATGAAAAATATGTATGTATAAAAGTGATTACATTTTAAACTTGTAATGCCTTTTAATGATAGAAAAGTTTAAAGGAAGAGAGTGAAATTTATAAAAGCTAATATTTTACCACCAGTTTTATATTTTAATTATAACTCCTTAAATATTAAAAAGCCCAGCATATCATTTAAGGTTTTGAAGTACAAAAACATATATTTTCACTGAAAAAAGAAATCTGAAGAAAAGAATTGAATTTAGTCTGAAAACAGTGACTTTTATTGCCGAGGGCATGGGAATTAAAAGCAGTCATGTTTACTGAGGAGCTGATTGTAAGGGGGCAAGGTCATAATTTACACGTAATTACTGGTTTGCACTATCGTTTAACCACAACTGAGATGAATATGTTTTTCTTCCTTCCCTCTTCCTGTGCAGAAGCAGAGTTCAGCACACTTCTTATGCATTAGATGTTCTTGTGCAAATCACTGCTTTCTGTGGTTTGTGATTCAATAGCAAATACTGCTGTCACAAACAAGGTCTGCATCTAGCGATAGCTCAATATTTTTTGATAATATTTTCAGTTAGTAAGAATGTGCCATCAGCACATAATTACAGACATGCATCCTATGACAAACAAACATGAAAATACAGTTGACTACAGTAAACCAGGAATATTTTAAAGATGGGGTGTGTCTGCTTTTGTATAGCACATATAGTCACGCCAGACTCCTTTGCATCAATTCACACAGAAAGTATCCAGCCAAGTATTCTGGGTGAGCCTATAAATAATACTGTTTCCCCAGGCTGAGAAATACATGCTTCTTGGATAACTTTTGAGGAACTTGATTTTCAGAGCTGGCTGAGATTTTGCTTGATTTGTTAGTGCCCACTTTGAAAATGCAGAGTATCCAGGAAGAGTTGAGCATCCCCACTCTGGGAACCAGTCCTCAGCTGAGAAAAACATCAAGTGCCGAGAAACAGGGGCTCAAAATCGCTACACTTTAGTAGTTTAACCTTTATATCAAAGCTATTTTAAAAATACCTGGATTTTGTTTCAGCATTTGATGGTGGCATACCAGGCACTCGAGCTCAAATAAAGCCATACACACTGATATCAGTATTTGTGTGCCCAGGGGTGAGCTACTGCCAGCCACCTATTCTGTGACAGCTCTTCCTGTTGACATTTATTCCATGTATGAACCACTGTGCTGCAACTAGCTTGAAAAATAATGACAGAATGGTTGCTCCCTCGTTGATATTTTCAATCTTTGTTCCAGACTCTTGCTTTCAAGGAAAGTGCAAGGTTTGAAATGGACATGAGTTCTTGGGTCTGTACCCACTCCTCCCTGACAGTCTGTGTGGTAGTCCTGATATGACATCCAAAGCCTGAGCTTCACGTTCTAAGCTAGCTACACGTCAAAATTCACAGTAAAGGTAGTTTTCCTGGGATACCCAATCTTCTTGGCTCAACAGTCAAGATTTTAATCACTTCTCCATATTGCATTTACACAGAATTTCTAGAGATGGGATGAGTTCCAAGCTGGGACGAAATAAATTTCAAATTTCTCCACAAGACAGAACACTATTCTCTGCCTGGCTCTGAGAAGCTGATTGTGGGTGAGCTGGTGCAACCCTCCCATTCTTCTCCAGCTGCCTGTGCCAAGGGCAGAGTACTGTGGGGGGTATTCACACAGTGCACTCCAGAGCGTCTCCCTGCACGCAGGCTGGCGAGATAGGAGGGTGGCTGGCTATTCATAGAATCATAGAATTATTGAAGTTGAAAAGAACCTCTAAGATCCTCGAGTCCAACTGTTAACCCACCACTGCCAAGCCCTCCATTAAACCATGACCCCGAGCACCCTGGGCTGCATCTCTTGCAAATACCTACAGGGATGATGACTCCACTTCCCTGGGCAGCCTGTTCCAATGCTTGACAACCCTTTCAGTGAAGATATTTCCCCAAATATCTAATCAGATGCTCCTGTTGTTCAGCTTGAGACCCTATCACTTTTTACCTGAGAGGAGAAGTCAACCCCCACCTCACTACAGTCTCCTCTCAGGTAGTTGCAGAGAGCAATAAAAGGCCCCACCTTTTCCTGAGGTTAAACAGCCCCAGATGCCTCAGCTGCTCCTCATAGGAATTGTGCTCCAGACCCTTCACCAGCCCCACTGCCCTTCTTTGGACTCACTCCAGCACTGCAGTGCCTAAGTAGGTCCCCTTTTCATAGAAGGAGATCGGGTGCTCCAGCTAGACCTGCCTTTCATTAACACACACTGGCTGGGCCTGATCCCCTGGTTGTCCAGATCCTTGATGCTGGAAAGTCATAAGGAAAGGCTTGTGCAGTCTTAATTCAGCCCTCTTCTGATCTTCAATTACAAAATCACATACTTTATTTTCCATGGGACCCTGCCTCATTCAGTTCACGGAGTAGCTGGTGTTCACTTAATGAGCAACTATTCAATATTTTATTTTCTTCTCACTCAGTATGTTGCCCTAGGCATGATTTACTAGATGTAATTCAAACCCGGCTGTGCAGCCAAAATTATTAATTTCAGCGCAGCTTTTTTTCCTTTGGTACTCATCCTCACAGCACTCCTGAGTGCTACACAAACAGTAAATAGTATATTTTCATAATACCACAGTGAGGGTGTTTTCATAATACCCCAGTGTGATTAAATGGGAAGGAGGGGTGGAATTATCCTCCATATTTCACAGGTGCATAGAAAAGACAGAGAAATAGAGAGGAGACATTACAGTCCAAAGAATCAAAAAATTGTAACATTCTTTTGACAATTTGAGCCCTGACATTTGAAAATTCTTAATATAATTCCAGTTGAGTCAACCTGGATCCATCAGTGCTTAGAGATGGACGAGACCTTCCAAGCCATGGACCAGTTCCCTCCTATCACAGGCAGCTTTTTAATAAACTTATCAAATTGAGCTGAATAGGAATTGGGTTTCTGGAATCCTTATTAAAAGCTGAGAACTCACTTCTCTGATAGAAACCCTTTTCTAATTTTCCGCCTAAATTTATTCATAGCCAGATTGCACTCATTTGTTCTTAGGCCAACATTGTCCTTCACCTTAAACAGTTCCTCTCTCCCTCTCTGGCATTTGCCTCTGCTGATAAATTTAGAGTGAGCAATCACATCTTTTTCTCTCTCAGCGTTTGTCTTGAGCAGCTAAATGAGCTACACTTGCTAAGCTGTCTCTCTCAAATGAAGCTGCCAGGTCCCCTGTTCATCCAAGGAAGTGCTTTCCATACCTGCTTGCACTTATCTGCTCTGGGCACGGCTGACCAGGCTTGTAGGGAGCACCAGGCCTGCCTCCATTCACCCAGAGGAGGCTCAAGAGGCAAAAGGGTAACTGCTGGTAACCAACAGAGTTAAAAGTATTTCTCTACCTGCCCTTAAACTGGTGTATCTCAGAATCAACCTGGGATTCCCACAGGTACAGCACATCAGTAGCACCATGACAGAAGTCTAGAAGCACATCCCAATTGTGCTCCTTTTCACTTTCCAACAGAAAGTCTCAGCACTGGCTGAAAAAATGCATGCATTATCACTGAATTTCATCTTGCTTCTCTCCTCCCAGTGCTCTGGATCATTACTGTGTTCCTCTGCTCCAGTATCCCTGTCCTAGCCTGGATTGTGGTGCTGCCCACAAAATGTCAGTGTCTCACTCCACTGGCAGATTAGTGAACATATATAGGTACACACAGGTGTATACAAAGTGACTTTTGAACATGTCTGCTCCTGAGATCAATTTTAAAGAAGTCACCAGAAAACAAACAAACAAAACCCAGAGCAACTATTAGAAAACCACACAGGTCAGCCATGAAAACTCACAGCATTAGACATCCTGATTCTATACCTTGTGAAAAATTCCTGTACTCAGTGGCTCTCAAATGTTGGCCACCTCTTTGACATGAAATAAATTATGTTTTGATTTCTGAGAAGATTACACTCTGTTAAATGTAAAACTGCTTCAGTTATGACATATATGCAGCTTTGGGAGATTCATCTGTTTTTCTTTAATGTGTGAATTGATGTATGCAGGGCCATTAGTAGTAATTTTTTTCAGTCAAACATCTATCTTAGAATCACACACTAAAATACCTGGTAAATAATGACCAGACAAATTGAACACAACTGGAGAAACATAATACACATTTGACAGCAAAAGAGAATGTCTAGGAAGAAATCCAAGGAGAATAAAAGCAAGGTGGTAAGCATGTGATACCACAATTTAGCTGAATTAAATCACTTCCAGTTGCACAGACTGCTTGTTTTTCTGGCTAAAAAAACTGTATATTTCAAGCAGAATACAGCAAGCAGGATGCTCCCTACTCCCCATAACAAAACCCAAACCTGGGGGAGTGGCCATAGCAAGTGATGGTGGAATTCACTGAGCAGGTGATAACAGAAGACTGACAACCATGAGACCATGTCAGGCTTTGTGTTACCATCCTCTCCACAGATAATAGCCCTGGACAAGCTGAGGGGACCCAGAAGCATATACTGTCAGATTTAGGCCACTTTATGGATGCTCTTGGGTGTATATTGCCTGCAAAGTGCTCCAGAATCTGATGTAAGCAACAAAAGATTTCTAAGCCAACAAATTATGGTGATTTCAGGATAACTTTGATAACCTCCAAGGTGTAGGAGGGATCCAATTTGAGCTGGAATGATCAACATGGCAGTGAATAAACACTATGCTTCTCTTACCTCAGGAGGGCTCAGCCCAGATACATAGAACAAGTCGCAAAATATCCTTTGGAGAGTCATAAACTAAATTCATGGAGACATAAAACAAGGAAGAGGTAATACATGGAGATTTCTGTGAAAAGGGTGAATTGTCACATGTACTTGGGAAAAGAGAGAAGACTTTCTCGCATGCAGGGGAAGAAATGCAACAGCAATAAGAGAGGCTTGGGCAGAACAGAGGGCAGGTACAAGCAGGTAGGCATTGGTGTGAGAAGAGGTGCAGGAAGGAGCAATGTTTGTGCAGGCACTGTAGGCTAGAGGAGGCAAGACATGCACTGGAGCAGGTTATTGGAGAAGAAGGACCCTCTGCTTATGGCTCCTGCACTGCTCTCTGAGAGTAGCCCAGTCTTCATTACCAGTAGAGATAATTTTGGTGCCTCTGTGAGCACAAAGCACCGAGCTCCTGGAAAGCAGACAGTTCACCTGCACAAAGGCTTGCACCAGCTTCACCAGATTGGGTTTTCTAAACTGCTGCTGCTGGGCAGACAAGGTTTGGGGAGGTAAGGAGGGAAAACATTTGCTCCTGTATTACTTCAGTATGTCTGATAGAAGTGTATTTATTCCCTTCCCAGTGAATAACACCTATTTTGGGACAGAAAAAAAACCCAACTGTCTGACAAAGCCGCACTTCGTATGCCCCTTATTCTTCCTTGAGAAGTATCTTCAGCTGTGAATACGTATATGTACTCTAATGACAGTCAGCTGTCACGTCTGTAAACATACATTTACCTCCCATTAAGGGTTATTTGCCTCTTTTTCTGACCTTTCACCAGCTTTCCATACCCTGGCCATGTGGCACAGATGGTATAATCCTGTCAGGCTAAGGCAGGTGACAGTGCTGCTCAGTGTTTAGTAATCAGTGACTGTAATTAGCCAGACTGGACGCAGGCTCAGATAATAGGGCAGTCAAACAGCTGCCAGTCATGAGGCTTTTCCTGTGGACTGCAGGGGATGGAAGAGGGGATGATATAAAGAGGCCATGCATTTTTTCCAATACACTTTGTACAGAACCAGTGGTAATGTTATATATGGTGTTTTTCATTAAAAAAATTCTTCCAGAGTGACTAATAAAGTGCGTTTCATATCATGAGGAGATTTTACTTGGTTTTTAAATCTGATGGAGGAGTCTGCAGAGTGTTTAGCAGCACCAGAGCTTTTTCCTATTTGGAGGCTGTCTTGTCATGTTTTCTTTATACAGATATGTTCACATGCACACCAAACGTGATGGATGAAGCACTCTGAGTTCCTGATCCTGAAAACAACCCCTTTAACACAGGAAAGTGCTGTCACCAAGCTACTTGTTTGCATTCAGAGATCAGGATTTAGACAAATAAAATGAAACTTAATTGTAGTGAAAATAAAGAAAAAAATAAAGAGATATTACTAAAAATAAGGGTTTTGAAACTTTTTACTGGTTTTAGCTCTTTTTAGAGATCTCAGAGACTGTCCTCATTTCTGATCTTATGTTACACTAGGCATTTAGATGATACATAGGCTGCACATGCTGTATTTAAGAGAAGCAAGCAGTGTGCTCAACCAACCATATTTTCATGTGAGAGATGATTCACTGTCTCCTAGATGGTAGAAAATTCTCTGTCCTAAGCAGATGCTCATGCTTACAGTCTGTGAGGGTGAAAGAGGTTTTATTACCAAAGAGGCAACCAGTCATCTCTCGCAGAGGAAAGACTAGCATTCCTTGCCTAAGAGGGCTTTTTTTTTTCCTAACTTCAATATTTCTTTCCTATTTTTAAACATATGCCTATTATTGCAAAGACACTAATAATGAAATATATTTAATTTTTAAAAGTGCACACATCACAATTAATCAACATCTCCTTATCCTTTATTGCATATATTCCAACAGCTTTTCTCCCTCTTCCCCTCCAAAATTGTGCTATTTATCTATACAGAACAGATACCTTAATCTTTTGGGGGAAAAGCAGAGAATAATTTCAATTTCCATGCATTTATGAGAAGACATTCTCAAATAGGCCAGTGAAAGAGATATTGCATCTATAAATAAATTATTCCGAGGCGGGCAGTGGGATGGGGTTACACATCGCCATTGTGCGGGGAGGCTGCAAAGCCCGACCCGGGAGTGCAGCTGTTGTCTTTGTGCCGGGCACTCTGCCTCTGCCATTGTTCCCCTGATTACAACAGGCACGTCGGGGCCGCGGGGAGGGCAGGCGCGGGTGAAAGGATGGCTGTGCATTGATAACGCCTGGCACTATCGCAGAGGGCAGTGATAGGCTTCTCAGCTGCGGCGCTATCGGCGTGTGGGGCTCTGGAGCGTGTGTGTCCCCCCCGCCTCCCCTCCCTGAATCAGCAATTTCAGGAGATGTGAATGTGTTCACCTCCTGCGTGTGCCAGCTGGATCTTACCCACACACACACACACACGGGATTGTGTCAACAGATGGTGTAAAAGGGGACAAAAAGGACAGTATTTCCAAACTGAATATGTAATATCAAACAGGTGTGGAGGTAAGGAGATGGTAATGAACGAGGAACGCCGAGCTGCAGGAAGGGTGTCTGTGCTGCTCGCAGCAGAGAGGTGGGGAGGGAAGTCATTGCCCTTGCCACGCTTTACTCAACAGGAGGGCAAATGGCCATGATCTCTCTGCCACTGCCATTGTCCCCTCAGCTGCTGCATGGCCTGGCCCCAGGGAGATGGCAGGGGTGAGGTCCCTGCTGCGCTTTCATCCCCTGCATCATCCTGTCTCTAGCAGCACCTCTGAAAGCCCTACACAAGGGTGCTCGGCCTGTCAGCATCCAAGAAGCTGTTCTCACCTGCTTGTCTAGCTGGGGCAGAGGCAGGCCAGGAGGACAGGACACCAATAGCAGAGGTGTTCCCAGCTCCTCTTACCACCCTGCCTGGTGCAAAAGAGAGAAACACTCCAGAACAGAAAAGCCCAAATCAATTGGGCTAATCTACGATGCTGCTGTCGACAAAAATGCACTGGGGACATCTGAGCTGCACAGCATGGAAAGCATCCACGCCACAGGAGGAATTGTTTGGCCCATACCTTGCTACAACACTGTGATTGATTCCCATTTCCATCTGAGGATCTCCTGACACCTAGGATAGCTGCCACTCACTGCACCATTGACCTCTAGGGCTGCATAGCTCACCTGGTGTCATGAGCCTGGACATTGGCAGGGATACACCTGCCCTGAATCCCTTCAGGAGAAGCCTGCCAGGCATGCAGAATGCAACTGGGTTATTCATCCCCAAAAGATGACAAAGCAGATGTGCTTGGCACCAACCATGACGTCCCTCACAGCCAAATTGGCTGTCCATTTGTATCCCAAGATGTGTGAGAGAAAAGAGTATGGCCTTTTTCTCCCCACTGTGAACTGGGATGCACAACAGCTCACCACTGCTTTGCAGATTTTTCCCTTCCTAAAATCCAGAGAAAATCCTCCTATTTCTCAGCAGATGCTATCTGGCCACTCTGACCTCCTCCTCGACTGCTGAAAAGAAGTATTCATCTTAAACCTACTTAATTTTTATATCCCTGTCTGGTTTTTCCATTTATTTCCAATTACTGTGGGTCTTGCTATCTGTCAGGAATAGGATCACACGTCTGTCTCACTGCTAAAACTGCTAACAGAGACCAGGAGTAAGGGATTTCTGACATGAAAGCCATGACCACCCATGACAAGCAGGGGTAGAAGCTAAGATCCCTGTTACTGTGGGATGGGCAAGGAGTCACTTGATGCTGCTTTGATACTTCATTTGCTATTATCAGAGGTACCTACAACACAATCTGAAAACAAGTTTACATAGTAGCCATACATTAACTTGTATATTCCTACATTCTTTCTTTTGCTTATACTGAAGTTATAGCGCATTGTATACAAATTCACCTTACTGATATTCATGTATTTTACTTGCAATCTGGTACACATCTGTCATATGTAGATGAGCTTCCTGCTCTCAACCCTTTCAAATTGTTCTCCCTAGAACTGTGTTCAGCCAAAACTGAGCATTGCTATTTCCCCACCCTCTGTGGTCTGTCAGCTGCACTCAACACAATTAGCTTTCTAGTTCATCATACAATCCTGACCTCATTTACCTGGCTTGGTCATTTCCTCTTTCCTCTTCCCTAATGGGTCAGTGAGAGGACCTTCCTGATTCCTCCTCCAGTTTTCCATGGAGGTACCTGCAGGTCCTCACCATGGCCCCACTCTCTTTTTCCAGATTCACAATACCAGCCTCCATCACAAGCACCTATATTTCAATCAGCTTTCTCCCAACAGACTCTTGTTTAATATCTCTCTGTAATTCAGTAATATAATTTAAGTTACTTGAGAACTCACCTTAATCCTCTTTTCTTCTGACGTGTTTCCAAAAGATGTAAGAAGATACTAATATACACAGGCTGACATCCAGTACACTGATCAATACTGTATCAGTCTTAACTTGTATTCTCTCACACATCCCTCTCTTGTCTGACATGTGAAGGTCTCTGTTTGCACATCACAGCTGGGGCCTCTGTCCCCCATTGTCTTAATTATGGACTCAATGTGCTGCAGATATATAAATCATGGAAATTTAATCAGGCTTATTGCATCCTTCATCTGGCAGCACAGACTGAAATAAAAGCTGTGGTGAAATAAAGGCTATTCCAAATGAGAGGGAATGCCACATTATGCTCTTGAGAATTTTCCCAAGATATAGTATCTTCAGGGACATTCTTCCCCCCCCCCCACACACACAGGTGCAAGCCCCAACTCGTGCTAAGTCATTTAAATAAAAGTTACAGTAAAGATACAAGACACAGGACCCAGGCAGAGAAGCTGGGGACATAAGATGGTCCTGGGGATACTCACAATGTTTTTCAGAGGTAAAAAAAAAACATGCCAGGGTGAGAACATGGAGCAGGTGAGCAGTGGCAGCGCATGGAGAAAGTGGGCTACATTTCTACCCCACTCCTTAAGTCCCCTCTCTTTTACAGGCTGCTGGGATTCCTGGCTCCTCACCACTCCTTGCCATGGTGCTGTCTTTCACATCCTTTGCTCAGCCACTCCTTGCTGGTGGCACGAAGATGGGAGTAGTGGAGTCTCTGCATTCAGATCCACCTCAATGAAAGACCAAGCATGAAACAGCAAACCTCCACAGCCAGATCTACCAGTCAGGGCACAGTAAATACTACCACTGGAGTAAGTATTTAAGCAGACATGTGGGACAACTTGTTAGGTCATTTCCATTTGCTTAATCAGATCCTGAACAGGCATTAAATTGTAACAGCTTACACTGATGAGAACCTGACTTACCCACAAGCTATTCTCAAGTAGGAGACCAGTCCCTGAGACTGGTAAAATGAATCCACTTAGCATGGGGTACAGCCATAGGAAAATCAAACACATATCCAAATTGCGATAGAAAAAAATCTCTTGATAGGAGAATTTGGGTGAAGTGTGATACGCATTTGTTGTCCAAGGGACATGCATGGCACACTAAAGTTTTTCATCACTGTGCGTTGCCAGAGCCTACATGATTAGCACCTATTGAAATCAATTAGTTTAATCACAGTTTAATATCCTCCAGGTTTGGATGGTTTTGTAAGACGAGCCCCAAAACCTTGCCTCTACTGGGAAAATTAGCCATTACTGACATTGGCAACACCCTAACAGATGCAGATGAATAAGTAAACACATTAAGCTGCTGAGGTAGACTAGGACAAACAGCATTCGGCACTGCTTAGTAACCACTCGGTGTTACTCATCTGCCAATGTGTTGACTGCTGTTTAACTTGTTATGTCCTGATTGACACTTGGAGCCAAGCAGTGTTCAGTCTTTGTTCCTTTGGTGAGCGAGGTATGAAGCCTGAGTATCTGTGGTTTTCAAAACAGCATTTAAAAACAAAGATGAAAGAGTTATTATAATACAGCAGAGTATAAAATTGATGCTGGAATATTGTTTTAACTTCAAAATGCTCCTATGAGCATTGCTGCATGGGATGGAATATAACACAGACTCTAGCCAGTATTAATAAGTAAGGATGAAAGCAGATATTGTGCAAAAAAAATTGGGGGATTAAAAAAAAGGCAGAATTAAGTACTAAATCAGACCAGCAGAACTGTCAAATGTGTTAGACTATATTCACAGGCACTCATGTGTGACATGCAGGCACAAAACATAAACATTTGTTTAGTTTGAGGAATTTTGCTTTTTAGAGTAAAAGGCTTTTTCCCCCCTTTTTTTTTTTAGGAGGAGGAGGAGGGCTTTTATCTACAGTCAGGAATTTTAAAAGTCTTATATCCTGCAAGGACTGTTTGAAGCAGTTCCAGAAGAACTGCTTTTCATTAGCAAGTGCTGACTCAATGATCTGTAGAAATGTATTGAGTTCATCAAAAAAATTAAAGAAAATTATTTGGTTTTCCTTCTAAAAGGTTACATAATTTCAGTTGGACCTCATCACTTAAATCACTGTATACTATGTTTCAAATATGTTATCACTTGAAGGTTGAAATAATAAAGGAAAAACAAACTGGTTTGATTTCATTGAAGTCTTTGATAAAGAGTTCTTTTGATGACTTCAAGCAATTCCCAAATGTCATTTCTCAGTAAATTTTGAAATTTCAAGGTTTTGTTTAAATTTGAGAAAAAGCAAAAATTAAATGATAGCCTTTCTTTAGGAACATAAATTTTGAACTTAGGCAAATGCTGATATAATTGTGCCCAGCAGCCCAGGGGTTTATTCAAGTGAGCAAGTGTTTGTGTAGTTATATGCAATATAAGCTTGAACACATGTGATCTAAGTTTGGACATAAAGTCCAGAGGGCTGCCAGGGCAGGGCAGTTTTTCAAGCTGCTCTAATATAAACCAGAATCACAGTTATTGCTTTTATGAAAAATATGAGAGTCTGTACTTACACTTTTTCCCACTCTTCTCAGATGGTAAAAGGACACTAAAAATACACTAAAAAGGCATTCTGGTTATACCTAAACTGATAAATAGTGTGCTTGGGCACACTAACTGGCCTTGAGGCTCTACTGTATGGTTGTGCTCCATGCTCTTGGCCTTTCTCACCCACCTAAAGAGGATGGTGAGAGAAACAAGCATCAATCTGCATCAGCCTTATCAGATGGCAAGCAAAAGTTAGCATTTGTTTACATTTCATAGCAAGTCACCGTGGTGTAGCTATTACTCTTTATGCACTCCTTCAAAGCCCATGATTATCAAGTTAGGAGCAGGGAGTTAAAACCACGTGCACTCACCACAGGCTACAAGAGAGTTTGAAGCCAGCAGTTCTGTTTCAGAGTGGCTTATTCATGTCATTTTCCATCATGCCCCCAGTCTGTTCAGCCAGCCTACAGCACTAGTCCTGAGAAGCACAGATTCTTCTTTTCATCCTGCATTCATCCTGAGTTCTTTAGATTTAGTTAGTATCAACCATCGACATCTGAACACAAGCTTATCCTACAGCCACAAACTCTTCAGAATCAAGAAGTACCATCTGCTCTCAGTAAAACTACCTAATCAGGCCAGCTCTCCCACTGATAAATTCTTCTGATGCTGCTACACACTGTAGGAATGGTCCTACTCAGAGCAAAGGTCTACCTGGCCCAAGAGCCAGTCTCTGACAGCAATCAACAGCAGATGCCCAGTGTTTGACGAAAACACAATGATGGCTTTCCCAGATGATGTGTTTGGGATCTCCTGTGCTAGCACTAAAGTCTTTGTGTTTAGTTTTTCACAATGAGATCTTCTTCCATGGATTTTTCTGTGCAGTTTTTTCTCCTCTGCTAGCTCACTGGACACATAACACACACCAACAAACTGCGCGCCTAAGTACGCACCGCATGAGGAAAAACATAAGGTAGCTGTGAACTGCTGGGATCACAGACACCTAGATCTTGAAGGAAAGAGGAAAGGAACCAGTAGTCTCCATAGTATTTTCTTAAAGACTTAGAAGACCTAAGTCACTCTTCATGTGAAGGCATTTCCATACTTTGTTTCCTTTCTCTGAACTTTCTCCAACTCTCCACTACATTTTTTTTAAGAAGAGGGGACATGAACTCTGTAGGGATTTATGCATTTTCTGTTGTTCTCTATTTCTTTTCTAATAATTCCTAACATTCAATTTACATTTTTATTGCTGCTGAACATTAAATTGGTGGTTTCATAAGAACTATTCATTAAAATTCTGAGATCTCATTCCTAAGTGGTAACATTTAATTCAGAGCCCATCAGTCTACAAGGAGAGTTAAGATTGCTTTTTTCATGGGTATCACTTATATTTATCTATATTGAAGTGGTGATACCAAAATTTGCAACACAGTCAAGACTTCAATTTCTGTAATGAAACAAATATTTTCCAAAATATAAAACCTGGCTCTTATTAAGAAATACTTGTTTGAATCTATGTCACTGAAGAATTTTCCAATAATGACATCATGACAGCCCATAAAGAGATATCTATGCATCATTTTATGCCACTCTGTTTGAGCAATATCACTCTCAATATTTTAATGAGTCATCATGCTATCTTAGAGCCACAATTCCTTGAGACATAGGAATAGGAGAAAATCGCACCTTTCATTAACAAAAAATAAAGTACATTTCAAGCTATCATGTATATAAAAGTTAAATATGTGATACAGTTGCATGGTCAAGAACAACAGCAAACAGACTAAAAGAACTTAATTTTTTTTTCATTTTTACATCATTTTAAAGCCTATTTCATTCTTTGAGAAGCATAGTTTTTAACTAGATAACAGAATTACAATGGTGAACAAAGGACACATATATAGGTATTGTAAATCAAATTTATTTACGATGGCAATGTGTGATACATTTCTGAGCTACCCTAGAGTTAATCCAGTTGGTTTGGAGGTTTTTTTTAAGAAATTTGAAAATGCTGTCAAATTAATCAAATCATCAAAATCACACTATTTCTTGAGGATGAAAAGATTTAATACATTCAGGAAAACACCAGACAGACCACAACAATTTAATAGCAAGGAATGTGGTGGTAAAGATTCAAATGTTGGAGATTACTACTTAAGACCTGATGGTGATCTTACTCATTATCCAAATGAGTGTTCTGCTCCACAGGCTCTCAGCTACTCTAGGAAGTATTGCTCACAATCTCTCTTCATGGAGCTGTTCCACAATCAGATACCGAGATCCTGATCTGAAGCATTCTGAGCTAGAAAAACAAAGCATGAAAACTACAAGCATTAGGGGGAAAATTTTCTATGTTTTAAGGGGAAGATTAGGGGGAAAACATTTTCTATGTTTCTATATTATGGCATGTACCTAAAGATAAGGACAATATTTTGTCTTTGTGACTTCTTTGTTGTCTTTTGGATCAGGAATGTAAGTACTGTGATTTATTGGTGCTATTAGAAATTAGTTATCAGTCAAAACAGACATAGTTTTCACAATTTTAGGGTAAATCTTAGTCTCATTTAAGTATGCACAACTAGCTAAAATGAAGCACAAAAAGAATTTTTGTTTTTTTTAGAAACTCCTAATTTTAGAAACTCTAATTTTAGAAACTCCTAATTTTCTAAGTTAAATTCTTTGGAAGTACCAATTTTAATCAAGAACATTCAAAATAATTAAAATTTTAAACTGATCTTGAGAATAAAGTTTGTTTTCTATATCCTCATAAGCGGTAGGCATTGTAAGATAATACATATGCACACACCTAATGTTCAAAAAATCTTTTTTTCCCATATTTTCCAGGACACAATAAGATACATTTTTAAATCATGACAAAGAAAAGGTATTTTAGATAATCATTACACAGCATGGCATATAATAAATGTAAATCATCTTATATTTCCATCCAACATTCACATATTATATCATCAGCATCAAATAGGATCTTATCCAGTACAAACACAAGAATTCATGTTTCAGATCTTATTTCTAGTAAAATGCAGATTACCTCTTACCATCCTGTACTCTTCATTTTCATTTTATAAAAGAAGCCTTTATTTAATCTTGCTGTCAGTTTAATTATGAAGTGTGAACTGTCACAGTTCTAGTACATGGTGTGGTCCCTGTTCTAATCACTTTGTGATTTGCACTTTTAATAGTGCATCACCAGAGAGAGTTTGGCATGAAGACCATCAAATCATGGCAAAGCATTCACTCCTTGCTTTGGGACCCAGTGATTGGTAATAACTGAGCTTGATAGCCAGACAAATTAGGGAAGGCAAACACCTCCCATCTTTTTCACGCAATGAGATCTGCCTTCTGGACACCTGTCTGTCATCTGAAAGAGGAGACACATGGCTTGCTGTATAGGGGTAAGGAATAAGAGTAACACTCCTGTCCATACTGCCAGGCTAAAATCTTACTGTGGTGAGACTCTTTGTGGGGCACAATGTCTCATAACTGCCCCACCCCAAGAGTCTTGTACGCTTCTCTTTGAACCACCAACGTGTAGAGATACATTAAATGACTTCTTCAACTACCTTGTTTGCCAGAGATGTCTTTAGCAAGTCAACCTGAAAGTTGCTGTTATAATATTTTCACCACCTTTTCTTGCTAGCATTTTAACTTAGATTGGTTAAGTGGGTAAATGTGAGAAATGTCTTGACTTTCATTTGCCCCAGCTTATTTGTTCATATTTGTTATCATCTTATCATCTTATTTGTTCTTAGATGGCTCCTGGTCCACTCAGCTGACCACTGCCTCTGTGGTGGGCTCATAAAGTTCCACCAACACTCAGGTGCATATAATGTGCATAACCTGTACAGCTCTTCTGATTAGTATGTGCCTCCTGTTCTCCTTGTCACTTCAGCTATCCTCCAAATTACAATGCAAGAGTACAATTAAACTCATAAAAAGTTCTCAGCCATTTCCTCTCAGAATGAAAGGTAGTTTTCAGATGAGTTGATGTTGTTTTGAAATTTCCAGTTTTGGGCAGATGCAATAGCCTCATAGATTTTAGGTTTTGAGTTTTTTGACCCTTCTAAATAAACTAAGCACCAAAAACTGGGAAGCAGGAGAAGCTCAGATGTGTAACACCTCAAAAATTCATGTCCCCTTTGGATTTTACAGAAGCTTTAGTAATTTTGTGTTTTGTCTGAATTGCTTCAGTGTGTATACAGTACAGATGGTCAACAGGTAAAATAAAGCTCTAACTTTATTTTCAAGTCCCAGCTTTGTATTGAAGTTGCAAAAGCATTGCTAGGAAGAAAGTTGGGATATAAAGCCTCAGACAGAGATACAGCACCCAGCAGCTCTGTAGGTGTAAAAATTATTCTGCTATAGCATCCATATGTGGTAGTAAATAGGAACAGCACTGATAGCTGGTAGAACGGGTGGGAAAGGTCAGCACTATTGCCTGTTCCCTGCATTTCAAGAATCCTAAGAATTGGCATAGTGGCATATGCCAAGTGGCACACAGAACAGGCTCTGTGGAAAGTGAATAATCAGTTTCTACATAATAAAAATATGTTCATCTTCAGATTTTAGAGAGAGACTTCACAGAATCATACAGCTCTCAGCTCTAAGTGATACCAATACTATGCCCCCTAAAAGCAAGCTAGAACACTCTACCCTTCTTTCAAAAGATCCTGACCTTACTTGTGGAAGTAAACCTGTGTTTCTATGAAGTGAAAGTTTACTGCATTATTTCTCAGCTTGGAATGACCTACCATATCGCTGTTGGAGATTTCATGAGCTAATTCCTTGTGTGGCTGTGGGAAGGTTTTACACAAGATAGGAAATGGCTTGTAAAGTATTCTGACAGAGATTCCAGATTTGTGAGCATGTCTTAAGTTCTATATGACATTATCTAGAATAGGCAGAAAAGTAAATTACTTTTTTCTATTATATATTCAAGTGTATAACTAAGGAATGACAAAAATGATCTTTGCCTTTTGGGATGAAGTAAGAGAATTAATCTTTTACTTACCGTGAGACAGTGTTACAGAGCTGAAGGGCACAGAAGTACTAAATGTGTTAGGCAATAATTGCAAGCTAGAAATCATGTTGAAGAATACGCAAATACACATGATTTTCTATTTTAAAACTTGCTTTGGTACAAGATACACCTAACTAATACAAAGATATATTATCTTTAAATATCGACATAATTGATGGAGCACTTAGGTTTTATCTATTTGGATTTATGCATAACCCAAATGCAACAATCTGGTGGTCTCTCCACCTGTACCTCAGAACAGGGTGCTCACAATTCATCATTTCCATATTATATGGCAAAGTTTAAAGTAATAAAACAAACCCACCCCATTTTCAAACGGAGTACACATCATGGTTCATCTCCTAGGGTGCATTATAACAGACAATAGTCAAACTTTGTCTTGGCAATTAACTAACTCAAATTATTTTGGGCTTGGTGAAGGAAGTTAAAGCTTCAAAACTATAGCACTTCTACATTTCAAATTAAAAGACCTTTAGTTGAACATTATATAGAGAGGGAAAAGTAGTTTCTATAGCCAGCTGCTGGCAAGTCAGGGCAATATAGATCAAACCAGTCAGTGCCAAAACATAGAGCCATTTTCTACTGAACAGCAGCAGGGTAGGAGACAGCATCTTGAGAAGCAGTGAGGCCAAAAGTAATCCTGCCACAAGCACCATGGTGCCCCGAGCTTGCCCTCATTGCTCAAGCACACCAGCTGTGGTTGGGGTGCAGAGGGAAGAAGGACTGCATCTCTGCAAAGAATTCACTGCAGCATCTGTTTCCTTCCCTGATTTTGATCCATTTGCAGTTTGATAAGAGAACTGCCCTGTTGAAATCTCATAGCATTCTATATGTATCAATCAAAAGAAAAAAAACTTGTCAAAAATTAATTCGGAAAATTATTCATAAAAAAAAAAATAAAGGCCACATAGAAGCAGCCTAATGTCACGTGTATACTTTTAAAGGCTTTGTTTTACAAGTTTACAAGTTTAGTCTTATTAAAACAAAACTCTAACTTTTTTCCAGTCAATGCAGTTTCTAGATGAGATGAAGTATAAACAAACAAAAAAGTCTATGGTAGAGTGATTGGCCATCCCAGTCTGTGCTCCAGGAGCATTCCTGCATTCCTCAGAGCTAGGAAGCTCTTGCACAGCAACATCTATGGACAAGGCTCTCTCCTGACTCTGGTAGTACCCAAGGCTCCCTGCCAGGCCAATAAACTGACTGTGGTCATTCATGTCAGCTCTCTCCTTGATCCAACTACTGGACATACCCTGGGCAAGAGACCTTGCATCCCTTCAGCAAGTCCAGCATGCCAGGGGCACTCCTGATCCCCTTGTCTGCATGAGCAGCCATAATAAGCAAACCCTTTTCTTTCTGGATTGCTAGTCCAGCTCCCTACAGAATGATAAATGCTTCAAGTCTTGCTCTGTAAAGCATTTCATGGCTGAGGACCAAGATTGATAAATTTCCAGAGAAACCACCACGGTCAACAGTCACACAGTGAAGCCTACACAGTAAAATTAAAACTGACTGTGGGGTGAACAGTTTTAGGGCTTTCCTGAGAGCCATTCCTGAAGGTCTAATAAAAATCAGAAAAGTGCTTAACCCCCTTTTATCTCCAATGCAAAGCCTATTTCTTCACTCACATACACATTTGCATATCACACTATATGTCATTATAGGAAACAAATCAGCAAAACAATCCCACATTATTCTAATATGCACATTTCTTTCTCTGTTGAGTGGATAATTAAAAAAACAAAAGACAGATGGTAAGTCATGCTTTGTTTATTACCTTCACAATAAGGTTTTCAGATGCTGTGGTGGTAAACTTATTTTGAATAGCAAGCATTTACTAGACCCTATTATTCTACAGTTTCTGTGGGAGATTTCTTGTCACCTTGGAAATTATACGTTTCTAGAAAGAAAAAAAATAGCTTTATTCAGAGGTCTAAGTAATTTGGATATATGGCAAGCAGCATCTAAAACAAAAGCCTAATATCAACATCCCCAAAACTAGATTTTATGACTGTTAAATATACATGTTGCAAAAGATTAGATTTACTGGTTTGCTTATATTCTGTTAGTCATTTATAACATTTGGTGACTGAACAACATAAACTTATTTTATGGTTCTTTCATCCTTTCTCAAAAGGATTGCAGGCTCCTAGTAAGGCAAATTCAACACAAGGGTTTCTGGGATACAGGCACTGCACATACAAAGGTAGTATTTCTGATGGATAGCATTCTTTAAAGGTCTTTTCATGATCCATTAATTTATGAATTACACAGCAGAATAGGCATTGTCAAGGGCTTAATTTCAGTTATATGATGATCTTCTTCTCTTTAAGCTTTTATCCAAAAAGTAAGTAGGACTAAAAATAACACGTTCCCTAGACTGACTCTGACAGGTCTTATCATAGAATTAACTGTTTGATTCTTTACTTATCAAAAGGTGGGCAGTCGGGCCTGTCCTTATCTATAAATAGCAACACACACAAAAAACCAAAACAGAATAGTTCTAAGGTTTGCTTCATTCACAGCACAGTTACAAAAAGCAATGTAATTTCCATGGAATAAAGATTACAGTAAGGAATGAAGTCTGCAATTTAATGCTGTACAAAGATTAAGATTAAAAAAACCACTTGATAAATTTTTTTCGCAATTTACTAGGAAACTAACTTCCTGGGAGCCAGATTTTCAGGAAAGCAGCCTACCTCCACCTTGCCAAACCCAATCCAATCCTGGTAACCCAGAAGCAAGCTACTACAGACAGGTTATTTAGAGGTCAATGAGAAATCAGTCTCAAGGTCCACCTTACTAGAAAAGAACATTTGTGTTTTTACCCGTGGCTCAAAAAAGATAGCAAAAAAGAGACTGATGAGCATAATTATGGAAGTATTCTTACTCCCTAAGTGCAGTTGTCCTCAAGGACTGAAGTACAGGTAAATTTCATAAGCCATCATAAATCAACTTTATAGATAATAGCCCAGGGTTTGGAGCTGTTATTTCTCTTTTCTCATCTCTCTCTTTTTCTAACAGCAACAAAAAAAAAACCCAACCAAACAGAAAAACCCAACAGCTCTCCAAGATGAGAGTGAGAATCTGCTAGTAAGCTAACGAAGGTGGTGACAAAATTCTGACCTCAGGAGTTTTTGACACAAGGAGCAACTGTAAGCATTGCTGCTAAGCAGAATTTGGCTGGGCACTTGTACAGTATTTCAAGCAATCCAGATTAGCTGCAATTAAGAGATCTGTTTTTTTACTGACAGGGTGTGGCAATATGTAAGCAACTCATGGTATCCTGAGAGGGAGTTTCTTAACTTCCTTCTCATTACATTCAATGGTTTCTGTTTCACAATGAAAAAGTGTGAAAAAATGCTGACAATATTTACATTCAAAATTCTCTTGCAAATAATTATGGTTTTTATTGTCAGCTAAGATGAAACTAACATAAACTTTAATATGACTACAATCTTTTTTAATTCTGAAAGAGCAGAATTCTCTTTTTCTTCCACACTTTACCCTACAGGCATTACCTGAAAATGTGTAGTCAGATCCTGTTTTTTTGAAGTTCCCACAACATTTTCAGGCATTGCAATTGATGGTAATGTTCTTGCCATAAGCATAATTGTAATCAAGAGATGAGATATCCATTGAGCCATTAATTTAAGTATAGAAATTTCTTTTATCTTTTTTAGTAAAACCTACAAAACAAAGAGCATGGTTTTGTTAAGAATCAAACCCAAACATAGCTGTTTGTCCAGACTGTTGTGGTTTGGCTCTCCAAAGGTGCTTCTTTACACATCAGTGAATCTGTGACAGGTTGAAAAATAAAATAAGAAGATTCATTATGAAGGTAAAATTGTTTGAAGTCCAAAAGATCATGTAATTTTCTTGAAACAAGCATAAACATGCAATTCTAGGGATAAATGGGAAAAGGCTGCCTAAGCACACCTGTAAATATTTCAAATGGAAATAATTAATTTTAAGCTACCTCTAAAAACATCCAGTCATCAGTATACAAGTGAACTAAATGCAGTCACCACAGGTCTTATTTTATCAGCATATAAGACAGATTCATTTCTTATATACATATTTTCAGTTCCCATTCACTAATTTAAAATTGTTCTAATTATTTCAAAATTCGAATTTGTAGTTCAGTTACAAGATCAACTTATTACTGCTTAACAATGCCCTAATATTCAGCTGAGCATAGTAATAGATTGTGTGTTCATTCTTAAGACTACAAGCATACATAAAAAAGAATCTTTAAAACCTCTGTGAAATGAAGTTGTTTGATCTAGTGATTTCTGCCTTGTGTTGGCAATGGGCTACTGGACTGCACACAAATTCTTCTCCACTGACATGTGGTAACCCATTAAGCCACTGTAACTCAATTTCATGTCTGACTACGTAGAGAGAATTGAACTGATAGAGTTTGAGCAAAGCTTCATGTTGTCAAGGTGACTACAATCTTCCTAAGGTAATAGATACTTTTCCAAAATGGAGAACAGATTGAGCATTTCTCTGCTTAAAGGCTTTATACACACATAAATGTTAAACTGCCCATTTTAACAATACCAAGACAGTAAAAATGGTACATCTGGTATCGTGCATTGCAGTAATGCCGATATGAACACAGCCATTCTGGCATAGTTACTTCTATACAGATGAAATACTACTGCATTATTATGGATCTTCAGCCCTGTGTAATTATATCCAACTTTATAAGCTGTAGCAGTTGTCAAATACTTGGACCAGCACAGAAAAACACCCCTATCTGTTAATTAAGCAAGATCATTTTTAGATCCCTCTGTGATAATTTTCAGGTAGAATGTAATCTAGCTTTCCCAGCCATAGCCTGACACACTTAGAAGTCTCTTTGTGTGTAAGGAAAGTATAGATGAGAAGCTGTTTCATTTGCAGATACCAGGCAGACTGCGCTGTTACAAATGCAGGAAAAACATGTGGAAGGTAAGAGAGAAAAGTCAGCTACTAGGCTTTGTCTGAACTCCAAAACACACAAATGAGTCACCTCCATGGAGCACACTATGATGACATGAACTAACTACAAGAAAGTGCTGACCTAGTGTGGGAAACAAGAATTGCCTCATATTTGATTGCTGAAATTCTTGTTGTTTCAAGAATTGCATATTGACAGTTTAAGATTTTGTCTGCATTGGAAGAACCAGCTTGGTTTTGTTGTTCTAAAACTAAGTCCAAATTTATTTTGAATAAAACCTTTAAATGGTCCACAATTTGCTGAAAATATGGGAAAAAGCACATTTACACTGCTGCTCTTTTCTTCCAGAATAATAGCTTGTTGTGTGTGGTTTGAAGGCATGCATCTGTTTGAAGGCTGAATTACCAGCACATAGCTATTATAACATGTAGGACTTTTAAAGCAGTGCAGTAGTGTATCACCTGTCATTGGCTCTAGTGCCACTGCTAAATGCTTTTGAAATAACCCAATGCAATAGACATTGAGGCCATCAATATTTTTCCCATTACCACAATGTAGAGACCATCTGGATAATGATCACTGCCCCTGAGGAGGAATGACAGATTTCTGTGCCATCACATTTTCTCCAGAAGCATTGCATGCACTGTACATCGTTTGTGGCTCTGAATGGCAGCAGGATAAGGATTAGGAGCCCTCTGTTCACCCAGCAACCACTGGCAAGCAGTGTGGTTGAAGGACTGTGCCTTTTACAACTACTAAGTTTTCCTCTTCTCTACATGGAGAAGAGACAAAGTTCAGATGGAGGAAGCAACAGAAAATCCACTAGGTGCTTTGGGGAAAAGAGAATAAGCAGATGGGGTTTCAGCCAAGCAAAGAGAAAGGGTTAAGATGGTCATCACCAGCTGTAGACTGCATTCATGTCAACACTAAGCTGCATGCAATGTTTCTCTTAAAAACACTTCCCATTTCTCTCTCAGAGCATCTACTACTGCATGATGTCTTATATAAGTGTGGGAAGATGAGGAGAGAAAACTTGGTTGTACCTACAGGTCTGAAGATTTTCTGACAGCCTAACAGTGAATAGGTAGCAGCAACAGCATCAGGGTCATGATAAGCAAAGGCCAATGTAGATTAATAAGATTAACCTTATTGTCGAGGTGTGTGAATTTAAGATTGGAGTTTGAAGATGTAGGAGCACCTCTTTGGACATCATGAGTAATTCTGAAAAGTTCTTCCCATCAGGAAGGAATTGCCCAAGAGTAGTCAAGACCCATAACAGATTAAAACACAGTTTAATTTAACTCACACTCAGGAACTGTCCTTCAACAGGATTTTATACTTTAAGTTTCAAATAAGATGCAACATGGGAGCTGGACTTAAAACTTACTTTTGTAAATTCTGTCAAACAGTGGAAAAAGGGAGAGCTGGAAGAAGCTGGCTGTTCTTCTAGTCTTGGTGGATCATCTAAGGGGATAATTTAGTCTTCATGATATCTAAATCATGGCCTATTTATTTTAAATTCCAATAAAGGGCTAATAGTGCTAATTACAGTAGCAAGGATAGTGATGTGGCTATGCACACACAAAGAACTTGGCAGAGACCAAACTCTACTCTCACATAGGTCAGCAAAAAAAAAAAAGAGTGCGCTGCACTTTGTCACATCTCATTTGGATTGCCTTCAAAATGCTGAGCTAGAGGCAAAAGATACCACAGTTCATTTCCAATTCCACATCTAATCCGCTCACCTTTAATTTATTTTAAAAGTTTAATCATAAGTTCATAAAGCTCAGATATCCATTTTTTAATAAAAAAAAAAATTAAGCACCTGCAGGTAAGGTTTTTAGGAACTCACAGTTGGCCCGAGCTTCATTATAAACAGGGACTCTCACAGTTCACCTTTCTGCAAATGCTACTGTGATAAAATGTAACTTTCATTCCCTCCCTGTTGCTTCAGGGATGTTTCATTTACAGAAAATAAATAGAAGACTTCTATCGCAAAGAAACCATGCTCCACTCAGGGTCAGTGAAAAGCTGCACCTCGCTCGGGAGTTTCTGGCAGAATAGTAAATAACTTCTTTGCAGAAATCATCACTAACTGCTAGAAACCTTAGTACAAATAGTAAAAGTACTTCAGATATTTTTAGTATACAAATAATGTAATATCTGCAAATAGAGAAACCTCGCTAAATTTGGGATACAATTTACTGTTAGTTGAGTAAAATAATGATATTAATAGTTCTTTAAAGATGTCAGCCAGCTTTGGAATGCCAGTTGCTGCAGTGTTCTTGAATTTCCAGAAGTCAAATGTTTTGACAAGTTCTCTCTCCAAAGGCTCTTAAAGAAACTGAATTATCAGAAGGATGAAAATTCTTTAGTAGATAAATGATGTGTTGGAGCATAGTAATAAATTGTTTTCACCATGGGAGGGAAGTGATCAGATATCTGCACTAGAACTTGCTCTCTTCAATATATTCATAGATGATCTGGAAAAGGGAATTACTAATGAGATGGTAAAATTTGCTGATGATACAAATTACTCAAAACAGTCAATACCTCAAAAGGTGTCATTATACTGAACAGTGAGTGATTCAGCAACAAAAAAATGTAGACATTATTTAATATCAATACAGGCAAAGTAATACATATGGGGGGAAGCCTAACTGTACGTACACAGGGACAAACAAATAGTTAATTTAGCATCACTTCAGCAAGGATCATAGACTCCTTGGTGAGAATTCTCTGAAAACATCTGTCCAGTGTTCACTGGCAGACAGAAAATATAAACTGAATTAAAAATCACTATGTAAGAATGAAAAGACACAATATTACACCACTGTATAAAACTAGACTGCATCCACATCCCAAACACTTCACCTAATTCTGAATGATCCATGTCCAAATGTTTATTAGAAGTAGGAATGGTGTATGCTAGACAATATAGATGAATAGCAGTATACTGTTGTAACTGTATGAGGGTGGATGAAAGTATTTTTCAACTTAAAAAGGAGATGAAAAAGGAGAAATAACTGTACATAAAAGTGAATCTAACATATCTAGTAAGTAAGAAACCTTTGCTCACTATTCATCCTACCATAAAACTTAACAAGCACCAAGTATCACCATTTTAATCAAACAGAAATATTTTTTTCAGACAATTCACAGCCACACAGTATAGTCTATTTCTAAAAGAATGTTGTGGCTAACAAAAATATAAATGAGTAATAAATAATTGGAACAATGTGTAGAGAAAGGGTTCAGCAAGGGATAATAAATATATGATGCACCTTATCTACAGTTTAAGTAGAGTGTACACTGTGCACAGCTAGAGAATGGGAAAAGTATCACTCTGTGCTTGTCCTCACTCCTAAGAAACAGTTAAGAGACTCTGTTCTGATTTAGGGTAGGCATTCTTGTCCTATTATTTAGATCCAAAAGCCACAAGTTTCACAATCTAATTATATCTGCCTTCAAGAAACAACTTAAATTTGACTTCTATTTTCAGCACCAGGCAGGAAAACCATTAATTCTCTTTTGAAATAAATAGGGGCTGAGCATTGCTGGCACAATGATTAACTCCTTCCTGCAGCAATTCTGCATATTCTGTACTACTGCAGGAATCCCTTCTGACTGCAGAACAAACTTTGCTCCCTAATTACTCTTCTTCACCTGACTGTGTATCATATTGATTCATTATATTTATCATTTTGTACTTTCATGATTCTTGCATATAAAGGAAACTTGTGTGTTCTCTTAGACACCTGACAGAATATTACATGTAACAGTCATATTGCATTGTATTTAAAAGTAACATATCCAATTCTTTTACATTCTGTAGTACAATTTTGTTTCTGCACTGATTTTAATTCAGTTTCGTCTCCCTGAAAATTTCAGAGTGTGAAAAAGTATAAATAATTTCCAGGATGTCATAGACAGATTGATAAATAGACATATATACAGGTAAATAATTTTCAACATCATATCCACNAGTGTGAAAAAGTATAAATAATAGGATGTCATAGACAGACAGATTGATAAATAGACATATATACAGGTAAATAATTTTCAACATCATATCCACCAAACTATTTATATCAACATTTTTATCGATCAGATACTTGCATTCATTTTTATGGTTAGGAAAATAGGTTTCAATTATAAAATCAGTACCTGTGTGGGTACATGAAGCCACAGTTCAAAGTGGAAGAGCTCAGAGTGCTGCAGCACGCTCAAGCTCTAAGGCAGGGCTCCTCATCAGCACCAAGGAGAAGGAAAGGTGAGCAAAATCAGCCCTGTCCACTTCTCTCCCCAAAGCAGGCTTATGCACAAATTAAATTGGAGGAAAAAGAACAAGACCTATAGATAATGGTTGAGCTTTTTAATAGAGCTTATATGCTTCACTTCCACAGCATTTTAATGAAATCTGAATGCCTAATTCTTCTGGGTTCTTTTAAAAACCCAGTCCGCACTACCAGATGCATAAACTATGACTGAATGTTGTCTTTTAATGCTTCCAAGTCATAGGGCAGAATAACCACATTCTGTATTAATTATAAACTGCATTTACAACAACCAAGTGAAGTGCAGGAAGGTCTGGATTAATGCAAAATACACAGGATGATTTGTAAGAGCCATAGTTCCCGACTGGCCTTCAGAACATAGATGGCAAGTGAATAAGTACCAGAAGGCTGTTATCAGAATAAATCAAAAATCCATTTCCAGAAACTTTAAAGCCTTTAAAATACTGACTTTACAGCAATAGAAACAGTGATACAATAAATGCATATTTAGCATGTACATATTTTTTGCATCAATAAATCCAAATTTGCTCTGCAAAGCCTGCATAGATAAGTTTGTCACAGTACAGAAGCTCTATGAACAGCCAAGAGGACAGGATGGTGGCAGACACCTTGCAGAGTAGCAGTCCTCCAGAGATGCTCCAGGAACACAGGCACTCTGAAGAACATCACCATAACTCAGGCTGACCTGGTCCAATTTACTCTGATTAAACAACCTTAAAAGACAGGTTCTCTGATACCTAAGAAAGAAAATGGTCCTTCTAAATTCTCTTTATCCTCTAGAGTCTGAGGAAAGCAAGGTGATTTTTAGGGTTGGAAGCTGTTATAACAAGGCCAGATGCAGAAACTAAATAGGGATACCAGGCAGTGTATAAGTCTTAAGTGTTTTATGTATTATATTCAGCACATCTATTTTTTGAGAAATTGATTCTGATAGTTTGAATCAAAGCTGTGTTAGCACACTCTGCTTCTTCATTCTGATAATTAATGGCAAGCTTCTCAAATGTTGGCTGAAAATTTTCCTAGGCAGACTTGGGGTTTTTTTTTATAGCTTGGCTTCGTGAGAAAATGAAGCTTGCGTGCATCACACCGTCTCTCTGTCATGTTTGTTCAGCTTCAAGTGAACTGAGCAGCATAGTCATTTTTTTAGTAGAAAAATCTTACAACAGATCTGTGCAAAATTTAGCACATCATGGAAGGCAGCTCCCAAAGTCATTAATTTTGCTGCCAGCAAAGATGAGGAGCAGTCAATTTAGTTCACCTGGTAGCAGCTGCTGACCATGCTGGACACATACAGGTTGGCCACCTTGCATGAATGCATCTCCAGAAGAGCATCTGCTGGGTCATTCCCAGTTGTAAGGCCAAGCAACAGTGGCTAAAAGCCATGGAATGAAGAGGAGCTAGGGTTAAGTGAGACATCTCACTTTGAGGACACAGGTTGGGAGGTACCACAGAAGGAGACACTTCAGTGGGACGAACACAAATGTCTTGCACCCTCAAAGAGACAAAGCCAGAGCAAACCAGTTCTCTTTATTTCTGCCATTCAGGGAATGATCTGGATCTGTTGGGTTTTCCCTTCATCTGTCATCCAGTTTTCCAACTGGACTTACCATTGCTTGCAGCTCCTACATACAAACCCCAACGGAGGCACAAAGAGCTATAGATAGGTACTCAGCCACCTGGGAGACAATGGGTACAGGATAAGCACACAATTAAATGTATACATATCATAAACTAATGTTATATGTGATGCAAAATGACATACGATAAATCACAGAATAGATGATTTATCTCAGGTAAGGTGACTTAAGCAATAAGCCAATATGTTTATTTACCTAAGCAAGTGCCAGTTCCACTTGTACACAACAAGTATTACCTGAAATGGTGTCCCTCGACTGGGCACACAAAAAGAATAAATAAGGGCTCATATCAGAGGGAGGCTGCCTTTTCTTCACATGCTTAAGTAGAAAACACGCTGATGTTGATGAAACAGCAGGTCTCTTTTCACAGCTTTGCAGGATGATAATAGGAGCCTGTTGACAGCTTCCTGAATGGAAAGGAGGACCTTTTTGAAGCACATGAGCACCTTCACATGCATGTAACAGAGCAGTTTAAGAGCAGAGACACCTGCCAGCACAGCCCCCAGGCAGAACCCTAGCAGACCTGTTTGCCTCTTAGGACATGACCATACCATACGTAGCTTGGCTTCTAGTATCTCTTGACACCCCCTTTGCACCCACTGCCTTTTGCAATTCAACACAACTAAAAAAATAAGCAAATCTATTGTATTCTCCCTCTCTGATAGTGCAACATTAGTAAAGTTTCTTATTTTTGCTTTGGACGAGAAGGTTTTTTAAACAAAAGCAGGGCTGCAGAAGGAAAGCCAGACTTGGAAGCAACACTGCTGCAATCACAACACACCCTTTGTTAGCTGCTGCACACAGCCAGCAAAGCAGCACTCAGGAAGCCTGTGTGGCAGCTCTGCAACTCCATCAAGCATCCCCACTGCCATCAGCCCTTTTTGAAAAAAAGAAACAGTATTTGTAACCTGTAACTCTTACTGCAGCAAGAGTTAAGCTATAATTCAGGATTTAAACCAGAACAACCTGCTGTTTGCTGTTTTGTGCATGGTGTAATGATTCACCTGTTTACCATTGCTTACCGCAGTGAACTGGGTTATGCAAAAAAAAAAAACAAAACAAAACAAAACAAAACAAAAAAAAAAAAAAAAAACACAAAAACAAAAAACCCAAAAAAGCCAAACCAAAAATCTACCTTGAAAAAAATAAGCTAATAAGAATTCCAAAAAAGACTCTGATGCCTCTCCCCCAGACCCCAGTAATGATATTGAGTTTTTTATATCAAATATGCCCAAATGATCACAATTATGATCTCAGATATGCCTAGATGTCATAATGAACAGGAAAGGAAAAAGAGCCCAAAGTCCTTGCTACCCTGAAACTGTCTGATCCCCCAGCCAGATGGAAGACAGCAGCTATATAAAAGAGGGGACTTCCCTGCAGGGAAGGAACCCAGTCTCTACAGGGTTTTAAAACCAGCCATGTCTGCCCCTCAGGCTTCGGAGAAAAATGAAATAAAAAAATCCAGAATTATCAGAGAATCAGCCTCTCCCCTTCTGCAGGCAGCCAGCTGTAGCCTTGAAGCATAAGACTGAGGTTTTTTAGTCATTATCTTAAAGCAGAGCTGAGTGTGTGAACTTGTTGTGGGCAATAAGAGCTCTCTGCTCTCTTTATTGGCTTATAAAAAAAGGGAGTGACAAAAATACAAATTCTCAGATATAAAGATTGCACAGAACAATTGATCTCCGCTGCCATGCATAGAGATGCTGCCATGCCTGTTAGCAGACTCAGATTAAAGTACATACAATTGGATTAAATTCCTAGCAATGGCAAATTTACCACCTACCTACACTGGGAAATTATTTCTGTGTAATCACCCTCACTGCATCTTTATAGTGATTGAATTTTTCAAGCTTTGATTTCAAACCATTGGTTCTTTTCTGGTTTGTTTCCAAAAGACTGAAATCTATACTTGATTTAGTTGTTCTTTTGTTCCTAATACACTGGTAATGTCTTCTTATTGTCTTAAGCTCTACTGGCCAGTAATAATTCCTTATTACCTTTATCTTCTCCAAAAAGTCATTTACATTGTGTCGATTCAATTTTCATTCTCAGTTATGCCCCTCTTTTCCATACTTAACATTGATTTCTTGCTTAATTATCACCTTTGTGCCTTCTTTACTAGGCTAGCTTCCCTCTCCAAGGTAACTTACTCGTCTGCTCATTAAAGCATAGACTTTAGAATACCCAGCAGGATTTCCTTGAGAAGTCCCACTTTCTATTAAAGCTTCCCCTTTTAGCACTCGGTTAGGGAAACAAATTGTTCAGATGAACTGGTCGATTTTATGTTTCACATTATTCTGCCTGGTGCAAAACCTTTGTTTCCACAAAGTAGAGATACTGCAGCATCTGAGAGGTTTTGGCCATCAACAGCCAACACTGATTGGTGCATCACAAAGTCCAGCACAGACTTATTTCATGCTTGATGCAAACATTTCCATATTACAATATCCTTGATTAGATTATTCCTAATGTCGTTTAGAAGTAGTTCTCATTCTGGATTTACTGATGGGAATACATCTTTCCCTCAGACATTGTGAAAAAAACCTAGGAAAAGGTGCTCTCCATTGCATCAGAATTTGTCCATGCACTTGTACTAAATGCCCACCAGACTACAGTCTGCTTTGCTGTTAGTGTAATGGACATAGAGGGTTTGCCATTTTCATGGTACACTAAAATTCCAAATTAATTACCTCATTTAAAATTTCAGGGGGTTGAAAATACCTTTAAAGGTAATATGGAAATATTACTCCCCTTTAATATATTAATTAAAGTTATTGTTTTTCATCCTTCGAAATCTGCAAGTAAAATATATTGTGGAGAACTCAACTGCACAATTCGTATTGTGCAAGTAAAATGCCAGTGGTTTTGTTTTGCTTTTGTTGTTTGGTTTTTGTTTTTTGTGGTTTTTTTTTTTAATTCTGGTACTTGGATTGCAAAATCAAATAAGTGTAGCAATGAATATTGATCCAGGTTTTATTACCCAGTACATTGAACATTATACCCAAGATGCTTTTGTTAAAAAACTGTGGTACTTGAAAATATTTTTAGATATTTCCTGGCTCCTCTAAAACAAAACAAATAGATTCCTTGTCCCATCACAAGTTACTATATTGCATAGACAAAGGTACAAATGAGGTAAAAAAAAGGAATAAAAAGACCCCAGTTCCACCATTTTTAATGCTAAAAGTGTTAAGGTGAATATCTTTAAAAAAAAAATTAAATTTGGATAGCTCCACTTACTCATCAACACCACCAAGATGGAGCCATTAAAGAAATGACTAATTACTTAACTTTAGGCAAGTTCATTCACATCAAAGGAAAGAAACCAAACAAAAAGACCTTGTATGTCATAAGGATCACACTGGAGCTGGGCAAGCACATTTTCTTTTCAAATGAGAGGAGAGGAGAG
>WEIU01023496.1:180990-193119 GCA_013389925.1 Aegithalos caudatus
AGGAGAGGAGAGGAGAGGAGAGGAGAGGAGAGGAGAGATGAACCCCAAGGAGGTATCAACCTGTAGTCTCTAGTCTAAGAAACATCAGAAGAATATTAAACAAAAATATCATTGTGGTAATGTGAGTTTGAAGAAACTCCAGAATATGCTGTGGCTTGTTACAGCCTCCTCCTGAGGGTACAGCTCAGGGTAGGGTGCAACATAGGTCCAGCTCTCCAAAAGAAGGAAAGAACTAAAACCAAGTCTCCCATACTGGGAGTGAAGGCTGAAGTCATTGGGCTTTAGGGTAAAAGGCTTTAGAGCTTTTCTTCCAGGAGCCTTGCGATTTCTGTTCCTTATTTTCATTACATGTAGTCAAAAACTAAATAGTACTATTGAGGGTAAAGGGACCACAAGCTGAACACAAGCCAGCCTGGTGCTCTTGCAGGAATGAAAGCAGAGGGTGGTGTGGGCTTCCTCAGTATGTCTGCAGCCAGCAAACAAAAAGGACATAGCAATTCCATTCTCCTCAGCACTTAGTAGACACACCAGGAATATTGTGTCCCGTCTTGGTCCTCTTAGCTAAAAAGACAGACTAAAAAATTGGAGGTAATCTAGCAGAGGGCCGTCAAGCTGATCAGAGGACTGGAAAACTTGACAGATGAAGAAAGCTAGAAATAATTGGGTTGGTTCAGCAAACAAGAAGAAGAAGAGACAATTCAGGGTTGAACACTATTTTCTAATTCTGTTGATACAGAGATGACAGAGATTTTTTTCAGCAAGATGCCCAGTGCCATGAGGCAATAGGCTATTTCAGGGGAAACCCGTTTCTGTTTAAGAAGAAATTCTTCACCATGAGAGCGGCTGAACTTTGAGCATGTTACCCAGAGAAGTGGGGAAGTCATCGGTCTTGACAGGCCCCTGATTATCTCATCTAGGGTCCTGATTTCGACAAGAGCCTGGGCCAGATAATCTCCAGAGCTCCCTTCCACCCCAAGTTTTTCTATATGATTCAGTAACTATCAAGATTTTGTTCTGTGAAAACACAAAGCAAACAAAAATACTCAGTGCTGCTAGAAATGTATAATTTTCAGTTAGAACTCCAGACAGAAAAACAGACTTGCTGTGTAGTTTTAGTTGAATTTCATCACTGTCTTTGGTCTTCATTCACCCTCACTGAGGGCTTTCTAAGATACCGCTAATAACTTTGTCAGTAAATACAAAAACAATTTGCTGATTTTTGATGTCGTGTACGTTGCACCTTGAACTGTTGATAGGCATTTATTCAGTGCAGTCCTATTTATGTACAAACCATATATATTATACGCTGTTTCACTGAACACAGTAGGAAGAAAACTGCAGGAGACAGTTTCCTTACTCAGAGTTTTAATCACCTCTTTCTCAGGTCACATTGCAAGCAGACCTCAGGCTGATGGGTTCCCTTACTCCCTCTTCTAAGCATGTCTGCAGTGCTCTGCTCCCTGCACAAATCCACACAACCACAATAAAATTGATCTCACTATTTTCAGAACACCAAGAAAGTTCCTCAGATAGTCTAGCTAAGGCTTTATTTACTATGACTAGCACACTGCTCTGGAGAAAACAGTTCAGGATTGGAAACAATTGCTAACTAAAAAGAAACTTAAATATTATGTTTCAGTGTGCTTGCACAGCAGGCCTGAAACAACTGCAGAGTGATGGGGTACAAATACAAAACCACATACTTGTATCCTTCTAAAACTTACCTAATCATTTCATGACAGCATGTAAAGACCTCTATTCTACATTAATTTAAAATAAATAACAGAGTTCTACTGGTACCCCAAACGAGATTCATCTTTCATTTGCAATGTTTCAACATTCAGCTCACAGGAATGATTTTTTTGGACTAATTCTACTGATTTACCTTGGGTGATTATATTGGGTGAAAATACAAAGATATGTTTTGATGAAAATGAAGAATCAGTTCATGGAAATTCTACAGGTGAAAAATATGAAATAAAGAAAATGGCACAGCCATGCTTCCTTGTAAACTACTTCACCTAAAATGACAGATGTATGATTCATTAATGATAAAAATATTGGTTCCACATGTTGAAAAATAAAGTAAACAGTATTTACCAGACTAAAGGCTGTACTTTCAACACTAAAAGAAAATCATAGTAGATAAAAAGTATATGAAGCAGGTGAGAAGCACTACCATTGTGTGCAATGCTACCCAGGGCAAACCCAAATATTCTGGGGTTATCACAGCAATGTATCACCTTGCTGTCTTCTACTAATAAGCTTGCCTTGAAAAACATATTATACTATGGAGGCCCTTGCAAAGTATCTCTCATAAACAGCTTGTGATGAGAAATATGAAAAACAAAAACTTCTCCATGATTCAAAAAGAGCGAGGAGAGAGCATGCTTTATTCAGCTCCTGCTCTCATTAGTACTACCACTGCTGACAACGCTGATGTCCCTACTTAAGATGCTTGAAAACTTGAAAGAAACTACAAGAAAAACTGGTGATACAGAAATCTTGCCTTACGGTTAGAAACTAAAGTGCCTCAATGAGATTTTCTTAACAACTAAAGAGGGCTGAGACGCCTTGATCCCAGCCTTTAAGTATTTTCATTGAATACTGGCCAGCACTAAAGGCTTTTTTAACCCAGCAAAGATTGAACAAGTCAAAGCTAAATTCAGACCACAAATAAAATACTTCACATGAACAGTGAGTGTTGGTATACAGGTGATGTACTCTTTGTTCTCTGAACTCTTTAAATATGAATGAGACATCTTTCTAATGAAGTTCACCTTGGTCTTCAAGCGAGACATACTGTGCAATGCTCTGTGGTCAGTGCCAAGGCTGGACTGGATTACATCACCAAAATGATTGAGCTCTTCTGCTCTTAAAGTCCATGCAGCAATTACACTGACGTGCTTGTAATTTACTCTAAGCACATTTTGTAAATAATTATTAGTGTTACTACACCCTTAATGACCTACAAAAAGTTATTTTCATGTAAATTGGCTACTTTGGTAGAGAACATTTTGACTACTGTCCTCGGACTCACATATTTAGGAATTAAGATTTAACTGGGACGTAGGAAAATTCACATATAGCAACTCAATGGCTGATTTGATCAGTGTTAACTGCTGAGGTCCTACAGAGACTAAAAAGTATTCAACTAATTCTCCAGTGTCCTATTTGCCTGAAGCCCCAGCTGCTTTTTATGGGAGCTAAGAATCTCTAATATTCTACCAGTGTTTAGCTATTACATATATTAGTTTATGAGGCTCAACAAAGAACAAGCCTTGTTTATTAACCTTTCACTAAACCCTTCACAAACTCAAACGCTGGCAAAAGAGTAAGAACAAAAACACACACGAGTGTTATCAGAAAACATATACATTTATTACTTTCCAATTTTCCCAGCCCTTGGTAACAATTGAATTTTCATTATTTTCACTGATTTGATCACTTCCTTTTAGTTCAGAACATGAATAAGCTGAAAAGTAAAGAGCCAAAATAAAATTCCTTTTCATAAAGCATTTGTCTCAATACAGAATTCACCAGAATAATTACACCCCTATAGTTCTGATGGAATAACTCCCCGTGTGGACACTTGAATTCTACAGGCGTTCATGCAAGATTAAAAAGCATCCACAAGGCATAATTACACCACTCTAGTCTCTGGTAAAATTCCTCTTATAAAGACAACCTTTCAATGTTGAAAAAAAGAAAGGTTATTTGGAAGGAAAGACAGAAAGGAAAAGCCCTTCAAACTCCTAATGTGGAAATTTTACGAGGTTTTCTGCTCTTTAGCTACAACATGTTATATAAGCAGGCACAAAAAAAATTTTAAAAAAGGATTACAACTGTGAAAACAAAGGTTCCTTGGATGATTCATTTTGACTGACCACCAGTCAAAGCACACTGACCCAAAATGATATCACAGTTACTCAAGGTCATTTGCCAGGGTTTGGGAATTTTTAAAGATCTATGTAATCTTCCCTCTTAATATCATGGGTACAATTGATTTGTGGCATAAGTGTTCCTCAGCTTCTGTAAGATATCCTTAAGCAGCAAACTGTTTGGTGCCATTGCATAAAAAAGGATCTGAGCTCTCAGTGCTAAAACGAGATAAGAAATGACAAAATTACAGTAGGTTTTGTGCTCACTGTGTAGAAGATTAAGGCAACAATTCTACTCTTTCTTTAGTTCCCTCACATTGTAGCTGTGTGGTTAGAAAGCATGAGTTCCAGTACTCACATAAAACTTAACAAAATAATAAACATATGAATATAGAGGAGTTGATGGTTAAGGCATCCAAGCAATCATAATTCTTTTATGTAAGACTGGGCATAAAGGGTTAGAATAAATAAAATCTACTGAAATAAACTATATTTAACTCCACATTTCCCTCAGGTTCTCATTATAGAAGTAAATTAAGGTTGTCTGGATGGCATTTAACTGTGTGTTTTCTTTTTTAATACATTATATTTTATTAAAGTGAAATATTTTCCCTACATTTTCTAGGTCAATTACTATTTTTTATAGTTAATGGACTTCTAAAGTATTTTAACATTAATATTCTAATACATTTAGCTTTCACACAGTTTCTTGGCAAAGATTTTTCTTGGATTTCTTTTTTTTTTTTACAATTATTAAGAATGTTATACATGAGCATTAAGAAATAATCACATGGATAATATTATTTAGTAACTAAAATATATGGGATAAAATCAACATATTGCTTTTCAATGTCTTTGTATCATCATAATTGCATTAATGTTCAAAAGTCATGAAGCTTAACATTGATTTACAATTCATCATCAGATCATAGATGTAAATTATTATGGGAGAACTCAAGATTTCTTGTTTCTGAGTCCCAGCTAGAGCTAGGCATATTAAGAAGGAAAAGGAAGACCGACAGGAAAATAAGTGAAAGCTTCAATAGAGTCACTCTAAACTGTTCAGAAAAAATAACTTAGTAGGTTAAAAAACAAACAAAAAGCCAGGAATGGGGAAGGCAGCTGGGATGTGACTAAAAACAGCCAAGTGTTGAGAGACCCTTCATTTGCTGTATGACAGGGCTGAGTTCAATCCTGCACTGCATCCAGGCCTGCCCCTTTTCCCTCCCGAAGGGACAGCCTCATCACAGGACAAGTCTCATCATTCCAGCCATGGATGATGGAGCATTTCCCAAAAGATGCTGCACATACTGAGCAAATGGGAAGGAGAGAATCCTACCCTCACATAGGCTGGCTGCTAAACTCTGATATCACAGTGGCTGGCCCAGAGCCATTGACCCCACCTTGACTACTGGATATATCATCATAATTACTCACAATTACAGAGTTAATGTATTTTTTAATTTTAATCTGTGCTTCTTCAGCTCTAGACTGATTAATTTTAGTTCTATGGTAAATCTGAAGAGTCTGCACTGGTAATTTCTGAGATAATTCCATATTAATTAAAGCAGCAAATTTCTTGCAGAATCTGTTGAAAATAATTTTACTGAAACAGTGGGTGGTGGTGTAAAATTAGTGAGCATCCATCTTACACTCAAAGAGAAAATAAGGTCAAGTATAAGAGAATTATTTTCACATATAAATCAGAGAGGTTGCCTTTGGTTTTTGTACAACACAAATGCTATGGCTCAGAAGGGGAACCTGTTCCTCTACTACCTTTTTGAGATAATAAGTAAACTTTAATACATTTTCTTGTAGCAATTGAAAGCACTTTCTTAATAGCCTGCTGAGGTACAAACATATACTCCTTCTGTTTAAATTGCTACATAATCTGTACACTCTTCCAGAGGCGCAGGCCTAGCTACAGACACATACTTGCTTCCTCCTGCTGCATCTGTGATCAGGGCTACCTACAGGACTCAATGAATGTTACTTCACAGCCTCCTCCAAAAATTTCCAGAGTTTCCTTGGGTCCCCTACCTTGTCTCCCACATACAGTCACACTAGAGTATTCCACCCTTCAGAACAAATTATTCTGTCACTGGAAGTACCACGCAGTTATTCCTAGCACAATTCAGTTGCATGAGCTTCTGGAGACCTAGCCAATGATCACCAAAATAATTCCTTAAAATTTCAATTTGCCTCCTACACTACAATATTCAGGTACATAAATATAGGCTGAACATTTGTGCAATTAATAGACAAGTCTCATGCATTCTGTAAAGCAGAGCCCAGACTTACTCACAGAGCTGTGAACAACACCTTCAGGTTTGGTAAATAGCAGCAGCTGCATCTGCACAGTGCATAGAAAAGGAGATGAGAAAATACTGTGTTCTGGCTATAGTAGCACATACTACTGCACAAATCCTTCTTCTGCTCACAGCACATAGGAAAAACCAGCAGTAAAATCTTAGCACTCTCAGAATTTTGGTTTATGTTCTAGTAATGTGACCAAATTAACCAGACATATTATAAGGATTGTCAAAAATGTTATCTGATATGCAAGTACATCAGCAACAACACAAGCTTTAAAAGCTTAAAAGCCATTCTGAGAATTAAACAAAGATTGACAGTATCTCTATTTTGTAGTGCCAACTTTTTGAACACTTTGCATTTGTCAAGAAACATATGATGGTGTTGGCAGCAGTTCCCAGTTAGCACTGGTCCCCTTTGTGAAAGCCACTGCCTAAACAAAGAACTAGATGATATGGTCTCATCGTCAACAAATTTGAAGTGTCTCTGCTTCACTGGTGAATTACTGCTATCCTGTAGAGGAGGTGGAAAGAGTGCAGAATTCTGCAGCACTCACAAAATAAGCTCTTCACAGGTTTTTTTTTGGCTGTTCACATGAGCCATTCTATCACTTTTCAGCAACTCCAGCTTACATTATATCTACAGACTTACAGTAAGATGAGATAGTCACAGTATTTAAACCTTCAAACAATCTATGCTGCAAATCTGCCTGCCTCCTGTTCCTCAGAACGTTTTATCTCAGCTAAAAATTATCGGTTCAGAGGGATAAGAGCACAGAGGTATACAGATGACTGTAATGCATTCCACCAGACAGCCTTTATGAATTTTTTAGCTGAACTTTCCTCTGTCCTTGTTGTTCTTGCCAACCACATGCAGAACATTTTAGAGACAACAGCAATTCCTTGGAGGTTTACATGCACTATTCAATTCCCAACAATAAAAAATAAAAGAAAATCCTTTTTCTAAACTGAGCTTCATGTCATATTTTCCTTCATTCTAACTTATAACTAGCACCCAGTACTTGCACTGCATAGCTGAGAAGTTGGAAGAAATTGCTACATTCAATTAGCACAGAAAAAGTAGCAAACTAGAAATAGGGTTTCATTCACTTTAATTCACTAGTTGGTTGCCATAAATACTCCTCTGTAAAACATAGAATTCTGAATACTCTATACATTATTTTCCTTTCATGAAGATGTTTGTTTACTTTGGCAGTGATTCGCTTGGGAGAAAGTCTAATGACTTCCACTACCAAAAAAAAAACAAAAACAAAAAAGAAACAGAAACTGCCACTAGCAAGCAAGAGAATATTAGTCTAGTGTGCTGGTTAAACTCCAGGGCACAAAGGAGAAAAAAAAAGAGTAGATCACTGCTTTGCATTCTTGTGACCAGAACCTACATCCTTCAAGTTTAGCAGTCTTTCATGATGGAAGTCAGGCTTTGAATAAAGCAAGAAAACTGCCCATATCCTGTGATGTTTAAGATTTTTAACCTTAAAAACAAACAAACAAAAATGTAACATGGGGGTGGGAATAAGAGAACAAAGCAAACTATTTCAATTGATGGTGTTAGTTTTTCCCAATGCTTTTAATTTCATTTCAAAACACAGTGATCTAAGACAGGGTTCTTTATCCAGTTTTGTTATATCTGGGTAATTAATTTTTTTTCTTTTAATGAGAAAAACCACCAGGAGAAAAGATAAGCTACTGTAACTCAACAGGCTGCTCACTGCTGAAAAAGACTTACCTCTACCTCCTTCCTAAGAGTGCATGACTATTATTTTCAGAGTTTAAAAAAAACAAGAATCAAAAAACAGTGAATGAAGCACATTCATACAAATTTTCAGACCTCTTTTTCCTGTAAAATGTCAAACCTCATCATCTGCTTTTCTATATGAATAACCTGCAGTCCCAGACTGTTCACCATGTTTCCATGGGAGGAAAATGTCATTAACAAAAAACCAACTTTAGGGTTAAGAGGAAACAGCTCTAGCAAAAGTATGTGAATCGTGTATTTTGTTACCAGTTAGAACAATGTGCTGTTCCTGGAATGCACAGGCAACCCCATGTAACAGTTTAGGCTGAACAACAAAGCAGACAAATGTCACAGACCTCAGGACAGCAGGCTGTGCACTTCCCCAAGCAGCCTGATGCCAGGGAAGATTGAGCAGATCTTTAGTAGAACCCTTGTAAGCACTGCAGGACAGACACAGCTACGCAAACAGAGAGGGTTAACAAAGACCCTAGAAAAAGGAGTCAATATGCAAAACAAGAAGGAGTGATAAAACAGAAAGAGAAAACAAGAAACAAATTTTTTTTTTTTTGGTGGCTGTAGAGCTTTGGAAAAGAGGTCCAATGGAGTAGTAAATCACTGCAAATAGTGAAAGACCTATAAATATTGTGGGCTGTGGAAAGAACAACTTGTTGCATTACAAGCAGGCAATGAGTCTACTGCGCTGAGCCAATTCACAAAATGTTTTTTGAAGTCAATACTATCTATCTAATGTAAAGCTTACTTTTAACTGTAACATGCAAAAATCATCAAAAAGCTGTGTTTAGTATTGGAATGAAAGCAAAGGTATTTCTAATGTGTACATATAATTGCAGCCCATATTTGAAATCACAGGCATGGTGATTTTCCAACCAGTTAATGGGAGTGAAAGAGCAGATTCTACCATTAGTCAAAGCTACTTTGTCTTGTATACATTAGGCTCCAGATATTCTTGTGTTGGTGTTCATTTACAAAATGAGGAAGTGCTGAAGTAGCTCTGTGTACATATCAAGTCTACATACAGTATCTAAGTTTCATGACCTATTGCGTGTTCACAAAAACTGTAACACTTGTTAAGCGGTATCTGATCATTAAAAAGTACGGATCCTACCCCACAAAAGAAGACAGACTTTTTTAAGCAGCTAAACCCACCGACCACTCTGAAGTGCACAGCATCTCAGTACAACCCCATTCAGTTCTTATAACCGCTAAAAGTTTTATTGTTCAAGCAAAAAAAAAGAACAGGGGGCCAAAATCTTTTCTCATATAATAATATCCTGTTCCTAACACTGGCCAATAGAAGATGTTATTCTCCTGGATTTATGAAAGAAAAGAACTTAAGCTTTGCAAGGCAATTTCTAGAAGAGATGATAACCACTCAGAGGCAAAACTCAGAAGCCACTACCTTTCATGTTACCCAAATGGCAGCCAGAGGAGCTGTTCTGTAACCCACACAGTTTATTTTGTCTTTACAGTTACAGCTATTTTACATAGCTTAATGTGATTTGTCCTTATACTTTCTATTCTGTAGCACCGCTGGTTAAACTCACCACACAAACTTAACATCCATTGCATGATGCAGAACACCAGACAGGATGATTGTTGTCTTTCAAGCACCAACAAATCCAGGAGAGCTGTCAGCCCCAGCTCTACCAGAGGCCTACCAGGTGAAGTCAAGGTCTGGCATGTTTGTTGGAATGAATATACAAAAGCAGGTTGATTAGTGGCTGCAAAAAAACATAACTTATGTATATTTGGTTCTACCATACTGACAGCTTGCTTTGCAACATCTGTTTTTTTCAATTTACATATTATGTATAGCGATATTGTGTATGGTTTAGCATTTGTAATGTTTGTTGTCTAATCTAAGGAACTCATCCCAGCTCCATGACTCTCTAAATTCTTCAAGTCACTCAGGTGAGGCATGGCTCTGCCAGCATGCTCTCCTGTTCAGGCAGTCTCGCTTCAGTAACATTCAGGGAACATGGAATCCAAGCCTCTCAGTATACCCTAAGGTCTGGAAAGGCAAATTTAGGCTGTTGCTGTGTTGCAAATAGGTGAGGTACCTAAACACATGTTCGGCTTGTTCTTGTACATTTGTTTAGGCATTTATTTTCAGACACTATTACCTTCCAACTAGTCTAATCCAGAAAAGCTCTCAAGCCTTCCCTAGAAAGAGACAGCTAAGATAAAAGAAAGCAGGAAGAAATCAAGGGATTACAAGGGAGAGAAAAATATTAACTCAAGAGAGTGTGAAGGCCAAATGGTCAAAAATCAAGAAACTGGAGACTGGAGAGAGAAAACAATCTGCCAAGGACGGGCTTCAGCACTTCAGCATTCTGGCACCAAGGTGCTAGTTAAGAGACTTGACTTGGTGCAGAAGCCAGGACTTGTGGCCTCAGCACACAAGGGGTCTCATACCGGAGGCAGAAGAGCCTGGTTTTCCAAGGATGCTTGGTTTGATTCGGTACAACTGTTCTTACTTGTATTAAAGTCAAGTAGCATGTGCCCCAAGACCACCAAAGACCGATTGGATTCTGCAGCAAGACAGCCAGAACCTTTGCTCACAATCAACAGAGAGAGAGGGAGAGAGAGAGATATTAGGTTTCTCTCTCTAAAAGTACCTCTGTTAGGGGATGAATCATTCTTTGGTAGCACCTCTCTTGTGTTTGTAGAACACTAGGCAGCTAGTGCAGAGTGGACATTTACTTTTTACATTGTTAAAAACAGATGATCTTCACACTGTGAAAGCTGGTTTAACAAGCACATGCAATTGGGGTGAGAGGCTACCATGGCAGAGATAAGTTGATGTGAAGGACGTGAGCACTTGTCTTTCAGCCAATTTAAAAAATACTTGCGTACACCAAAACAGCTGTTTTGAAGGAAGAACTCCTAGAATTTGGGTGTGATTAAAAGATGAGGGAAAGAGAAGCTGAATGCTTACAAAAAAAACAAACAAACCCTCAACAAAATTAGTTCCTCCACACTCTGTAGAACTAGGTAGCTGGTTATAGGAGAATGCAGCACAGCAGTGTTTCCACCCTTGCTAGACATTGCCTGAGAATGCCCCAGGTGGAGGACAACTTCTGTTCAGGCTTGCACACAACTCAGTGTCAGGTGTATGACAGAACACAAAGAGAAGCCAGATGATACCAGTTCTGCAGCTCACCAAACTAATGTTTATGAGGACTGTTCTGTGAAGCAATTCACTCCTCAGAGAGGAACCAGTACTTGGCCTGCAACATTTACTCAGCATGTAAGGCCTTGGTGGGCACTATGGATTTTTTAGCCCTGGTAAGACTGTCAAGTTCTTGAAAAAATGCCATAATAACAAATAACTCTGGAGTGCTAAGCCATAATACAGAAAATATTATCTTGGTATCAATTATTCTTTGATGCTGCAAATGCATTTTCATATTAACCCTGCAAGATAGTAGTGATTCCCCAACATATACCCACAGAGGTTCACATTCACATGAGAGATGACTGTAAATGCTGAAACAATATCCCCCCTTTTACATTTTATATACATATAGAAAATACACACAGATTTAAGTAATAAGAATTGTTACACTGGGTCAGACCAAAGATCCGTAGGGCAGGAGGAATGAAGCTGATAGTGGGCATGGACAGATGCCTAGAGAAAAGTTCAACAGGTCACGCACACAATGACACTTTCCTCAACTACTCACACATTCAACAACCGCGTATGAATTCTTTCACTGCTGAGCTACAGCCTTTCCAGAGCACAGAGAGGACGCTTGTTTTAGTCTTTTCAGGGACATATACATTGACATCAACATTACACCTGGTGCCAAACTATTAATTTGTTTGCATTGAGAAGCTGCCAAGAACTGTGATTCCACTGTACGGAAAGGGTAAAACCCCACCTTTGGTGCTGGAATACTTCAGAAGGCATCACCCCGTGCCACCACACTTCAGCACGGGTTCCGCCCGAACTCCCGTGGGTCTCTGAGGTGCCCAACAAACAAGGTTTGCTGGCAGGCCCTGGGTGTGTGGCGAGGAAGCGGTGACGAGCCCGTGTTTCCGCGGGAGCTCCGGACGCTGCAGTGCCACGCGGGACAGGGAACGGGACAGTCCCGCATCCCGATCCCAGAGGACACACGGGCACACGGCGCGCCCCGGACCCGCGCCCGGGGGGCGG